>SRHC01000610.1:0-92206 GCA_004794325.1 Pomacea maculata
CACATAGTAGTTGACTAGGAGAAATAGAATCCCAACAAATATACTCAAATTACAGATTGTTTTTATTTAGAAATACTTTCTCCCCATGATTAGTTGCATTTCAAAACAAATAAAACATTCTAATTTCTAATTTAATCTTTATTTTAAAAAATTGTCAAATTGAAATAAACATTAATAAAAACATGCCCATGGCTGAAACTAGAGGTGCACATCGCCGGATGGGAATGTTAATGTGACATTAGTCACAACATTGTCCTTTGCTCTCGTTAGACAATTCACGAGAAGAAAGATCATGGACATTTGAAAGTGAGGTTGAATGTAGGATGCTAACAATGTTTCAAGTGACAGATGTTTATATACAGCAGAACCAGCGATGACCCACATCAAAACCGGAAGAAGTTAAGTCCACAGTTGAGGTGAAGGTCGCATGCATGAATGTTCATCCTCAAATTGTCCTCGTCTCTCAGTCAGTCGAGGAGTCACATGTCTAGCCTATTTTTAGCTCACTAAACTTAATAATAAAAACACCGACATGTCATCAGTGATGAAAGCAATTAAACTCTACTCCTTGATTTTTACAACAAAGCTTATCTTCAACCATTACTTGGCATGCTGAACCATTCCTCATTTTCTATGGCATGGTGTTTCGTGAGAAAATTCCTGTCATAAAAAAACAAAACAAACAAAACAAAATATGACCACTGTGAAAATCAGGAATGTCTTGGTGAACGATGACGTGGCTCCCTGTTCACTCATCGTTTTGCACTGTGAACAACATCGTTGGGCAACACGCGCAGCCTCGTCCCACCAGCGATCAATTCCGAGCAGCTGCTGTTGGCAACCGTTGCTAGGGTTGGCAGGTAGGTATAGAGAGGCAACAATGAACAGTGCGAGGATGAATGAAATAAATATGATGATGGTGGCTCAATATTCAGATGTAGGTACTGTACTGAGTTCACGCGGGGAGAAGGGTGTGCAGAAATTAAAAAAAAAAATTAAATTAATCAAAACTTCAAAACATTTTTCTCAACATGGAATGACAGTCACAGCTAGAGGAAAGAAAGAAAATCACATCAGCTGTCAAAAATATATATATATATATAAATTTTTTTTACAATTCTACCTCGAGTGTTGGCATATCCACGGAACATTTTCTCAGTCTAGGCTTCGTCGAACAGTTTTGTCGTCGATGTCGCATTTCACACACTCCTCCTTGTCACACAGAGATGTGAGAAACTTCAATCAACCTGCTCTTGTTTTTGGGAAAATAATGATCCGCTTGTGACAGGGAACTTCAAAGCTGTTATATCTACATCTTACAGTGTTCCTTATTTGATGCCGCAGTTTCATAAACCGACTTCCTTCCTGTGGTCTTTGTTTTCCGTCGACGTGTGACCTGATCACGTGGTGTTTACGCTTGAACGCTCACCCTCTGGACTAAAAACGAACAATGTCTTACAATGGTTTGTCTGACTTCTGCATGTCAATGGTGTATGGCAGCTGGCTAACAGCTGAAGTTTATCGTCTGTCAACCTTCTTCAAATTCTGTTATCTTCACGAGCAATCCCTAAACTTTCATGTGGCCCGACCTGCGAGGTCTTCCAACAGGATGTTTCACAAACATCTACGCAGTTTCGTATCGACCATGGCAATTTTGAAAAAGAGTTTTCTGGAAACCGGAGGTCGTAAGGGTTAAGGGTTAAGGACACGACACACAGGAGCTGAAATTTCATCTTGCCTCCGGGGTAAAATGCGCAAAAGCTTTTCCGTCTCGGTAAACGACAACATTCCTTAGTTGTTTACCATAGCGGGTCAGTATAGCTTTCTTTTATCTTTATTGGGAAGAGTGAGATTATTGTCAACCAGTTATTTTGTTCATTCAAGGGATCACTGAAATAACAGACAGAAATGGTTGGAAAAAAAACTTTATTCTCACCAGAAGACCTGTAACCTTTTGATTCTTTATGACCTTTTTTATTTTTAATTTCAAACCAACCAATTGTCAAATTAATAATAATATTTCACAAACCTGCTAATTTTTTTTTTAATTGACCGGGAAGGGAACTAACATAGGAAAAGGTGGACTAGTGCTTTGAGTTGGTGTGAGTCTCATGACCAATTCTTTTCTTTGATGTAAGGCTCCACTGGCATGAACTGTGAAAAGTAGAGCTGATAAATAATAATTTTTACTGCCTTTAGTGTTCATTTCCGGATACTCTCACCCTTGACCTTTCGACAATAACTGTAGATGTACGGGAGGTAATAGTGTGTGCGAATTAACTTAGACACACAAGCATAGAAAGCATGATATAAACATGTTTGTGCCTCGTTTTGATGATTTATGATTTATACTTTTATGTCATGTTATTTATATATATACACATTACAGATGTATATTTCAATATTTGTGCATGTATGTTTGGTGGTTTGTCTGCATGAACGCATGTTTCTGTGGCAAATGTCAACATTCCTGATGACACATTAGGTGAATGTGTTTTGATGGACAATTTCCGTTGACATTTGCTGAAATACTCATGTACTAGCCTCATGCATCCCAGTCTCTCTCATCCTCACAAAGCTCTCACCTCTGTCTATTTTTGTGTCACAGTTTATTTCACTCGGTTAAACATGTTAAACATTTGTGGAGATAAACCCAACAAGAATGCATCGATATGTCATGAGAATAAACCATGTGAAAATAAGTCATAAACGTACTCAGAACTGATGTTTGCTGAGAAGATAAACCAAGTAAGATATGGTAACATGGAAGCTTGCAATGTTATGTTGTGGAGAAAGTCAACAATTTAACGAGAAAATGTGAACAGTAAACATCAATTGTTTATAGATACACACTCGGCAATAGTCTTGTAAACGACGACTTCAAAAATAAATGCACGTGACCATGTTTATTGAACAAAAGCAAGCATCACTGCCCATGCTTAATAAACATAAAAACCTTTATTATTGTCTGTGTTTATCGGCTATAACAGAGGATGTGTTAGTACCAGGAAGACAATTGTTCTACTAATTAATTAGTAAGATCATAATTAATAAGTTCACAATTGACAGCCGTGCAGCTTGTATTAGAACTTTTTGCTCATACGACTCCAAACTGTAAATTACAAAAGCTGCTCATTGTCATATTCTCATCTATCATCTTTATCATCATCAACCCACTCTGTGCTATCATTGTAATAATAATAATTGAATATTATCTTTCAAAACTTCCTATTGTTAAATTGTCATGAGTATTAGAGCTGTGAGAGGGTAGGAGAGGTGCTTCTGAGGCAAGGGAAACAACTGTCAGTTGCACTATTAATACAAGTGATATAAAGATATCTATATATACATAACGATAGAAACATGTGTGAATATGTACAGTAACGAAAAATATTTAAAAAAAAAAACAACAACAACCAAGCCCAATGTTTGTGAAAAACCAAAAGTATGTTGACAGCTGTGTGGTAGAAGTATGCCACAATTATTTTTTGCATAGTATTTTCCCTTTTAGAGCCACGGATAGAACTTTAGAACGGAGAAAATAAACATCAAAATAAACATGATCCAGGGGAACGTGATGCAGCTAAAGATAGCCCATGATCGTACTATCCTTTATAGGAAAAGACCTGGCGAGGACCGGACGAGCAGCATCCAGACCTTCCACGCTGTCCATTACTTATGATCCGGCTCCTCCTGACGGCTGCTATTGTCTTCACGTGCAGAATGTAATTTTTTTGTGTGCAAACTGGGACTAGAAGCAAGCAAAACATTGTAAGGGAGGAATGAAAATCCATAGGTTGACCCCAAGAATATATTTCAACGTGACCTGCGCAACATTACTGCGGCGCTATTACGTGACTCGTTGGTGTCCTGCATTGCACGACCACCTACAGCAGGTGCTACGTGGTGTTTATTTACATTTCAGCAGCTATAATTTGGAAATATACATGTTCATTACAGCATCTGCATCTGTTAATATGGACATTTATTTTTAATGGTGTAAGCAAAATGTGGCGTGAAAACGAAACAAAATGGCGAAGTATTCAGCACGTACTAGCGAAGACGTGAATAGGATTGTAGATGAAAAAGACGAACAACGTTAGTCACTTATATTAAATATTCACCTAAACATCTACTGTTTTCTACAGGGTGATATTCATGCTTTGCTTTTAATGTCCAATATTCTTTCACAGGATTATACGAACAGTCGCAAGGAATCTTTGCACCCTTGTTAATTTTTTTCTTAAAAGAAAATCGAGGCAATAGGTTTTCAAAAATCAAATTTTGAAAACAATCAAATGGGACAAAGTCCTGGAAGCGACGAACCACAGGTAGCTGCGGTTCCATCTCCCCAGCCGCTGCACCCAGTCCGGGCAGTTAGGACTGACGTCACCGCCCTCCTGCATCCTCCCGTCGACTTGGTTGAGCGGAACTCGGTTCACTTCCGGCACGTAAACAACAATTTTGGATTCCAGACCTTGAAGGTAGTTTCCTCCTAAACAAATAAATAAACACGATAAATACATACATGCATTCATACATACATAGATGAGCAGGTCACAATTTTTTTTTTAGCGAATGTAGTTACATTTTTCCCCAGTAAACCTAAAGGTTTTTTTAATTAACATTTTTTTATAAACAATAATATTAATTATAAATATAATCTCTTATAAACAATACAAAAACACTCGATTCTTTCTTGATGGTATTCAATTGGCGAAGAAAGGACAACTTGTGTTTGCTTTACTGGACAGACAGTCAAGGGAGGTTATCATACCGGGACAACTCGTGTTTGCTTTACTGGACAGACAGGCAAGGGAGGTTATCATACCGATGACAAGGACTTTATCCGGGAAGGAAGGCGGGGTGGGATCCAACTCAGACTCCATCAGGAGCGGCAACCCACGCTGACGGAGCTGCTCCAGCAGCGCACATCTCTCCGAGTGCACGGGACTTCCGCTGATGGTGATGTCACGTGGCCGCAGGCTCCCCGCGCATGCGCCTGCCGAGGGTGAAATCAGAGTCAGCGTGTCACCGTACTATTTATCTATGAGTGCTAACCCTCATTCATTTGCTAATTTTTCATCTCGGGAAAGCAAGCTCCACATCCCGACAGACTTCCAACAGACTTACAATTTGTTTATTATTTACGACTGAAAGATATATACGTATTTATATACATCTTTGATTTCATGTTCGACCTTTTTAATTAATAATACTCAGTTTCGTCACTCATCCACCTCCATCTTGCTCACCGGTCCACCCGTGACTGGGACACTCACCAACGCGAAGAGTACCCAGAAGGTAGTCTGCCAAAGCTTGTCCACACGTGGGGCAGTCGTTGACCTCTTTGACACTGGTCACGTGGTCTCCGTGGTCCAACAGCATGACTTCAGGTCCGACGGTAGGTAATGGAGGATTGACTTCAAAGGTTCGAGTCTGGTAAGTGTAACGAGGCGGAGATTGCTAGAGACAAAGACATTTTGTTTGAGGTGAACATCCGGTCGGCAGAATCCGTTTGTGAGAACATGACAGATGACACGAAATGAAATAAGGAGACATAAAGTGGTTTCCGCCTAACACTTGGGCGTGAAACTGGAAAATAATAAACTGCACTTCACTAGGACAAGTGGTATTTAACATAAAAGGACATATCAAGATACACACGAACAAAGAAGAGGCGATAAAAAGCAGCCAACATAACAAGATCTTAAATCTGAGTTTTGGGTTTTGGTTTCTACAATGTATGTGTGTGACAAACTTTCTCATTATTAACATATTAAAATGCGACCAAAGGAAACCTGAAATATTTGTACAACATCCACTAACCAGAAAACACCGCCCTGTATCCTCCCCCTCGAAAAAAAACCATTCCAAATTCAATTCACAGACTGTACTACCTCGATGATGAGGTCTGGCTCGAGATGTATCAACAGTTCCTGAACCGCCGGCGGACATCTTAGGGACAGTTCCAGCTTCTTTTCAGCAAAAGCTTTTGGGATTTCAGTGGAAAAGGCACTAGACGTCCACAGAGCTACATCGAGATTCTGATCCTCTTTCTGTAGTCGAGTGATGGCTTGCATGAGCTTCTGAATGAGGAAGAAATAGAGGGAAGTGTTGAAGTGGAAGAGGAAGCCCATGGCTGACAGCATTCGTTTGTCCACCTCGTCCAGCACTCCTGAAACACAGAGAAGGTGAGAGTGGAGATTGTGGAAAGTTGTTGAGAGATTCGAGATCCAAGATCCAAGAAACCCTCCCTTGATAAAGGCACGGTATAGGATATAGGAGGACGGAACAGAACAAATAAAGAAAATAAAAGAAAGGAGTGAAAAAAGACGGAGAAAGCATAAAGGACCCCCACCAAAAAAAAAAAGAATAACAAACAAACAAACAAAAAACAACAACAAAAAACAACAAAAAGACAAAACGAAACTGAAATAAAAAATGGACAAAAAAAATAATAAATAAATAAAAAGCATGACATACCTTCAAGAACAAACAAGAAGGAGAAAAAGGAAAATATGGCGCTCGTTTTATTCCAGGGACACTTCCCACCTGTACACTCACCTGTGATGCCCTCCACATCCACGTGCGCTGCATGAGACCCACAAAGACGGTCCTCGACCTCTGTTTTCAACACCATGATCTGCTCGTGCTCATTAGCGATCTGCAGAACGAGGCCGGCCCACTTATTGTCCATGCTCATCAGGCGAGGGCCCGCGGTCCCCGTCCGCAAAAACGAGATTCGCTTTTCTGCATGTCGCACGTGACTTTCCATCTTTTTGAAGTACACCTGAGCCGGCAGCAACCCTGCATCGTACCTGCTCTGCGATCTTCTGTAATAAAAACCATTTATTTTAGATGCAGCAGCTGCCGTGTCTTCAACCTCCACCTTAGCTTCTTTGTTTGGGTCACGTGATGAGGGGGCGGAGCGTCCATCATGTTCTTGTTTCGTTTTGCGAGTTTTGTTGCAGGCTTTCTTGCGAGCTTTGTTGCAGGGGGACTGGTTGTTCTTCTTTGAATTTTCGACAGAGGGAATAGAAGAAATGTTTGGCCTGGGTTCAGTGAAGTCTGAGATTCTGCACATTTCCAGAATGTTCTGGTACAAGTCGGTGATGGCCTTCAGATCGTCAATGCAAGACAGCAGTCTCGTTTCTTGCTCCTTCATCGTCGTTATCCACGGACACTCGTCAATGAAGATCTTCAGCCCTGCTCCTTTGTACTTATTCAGTAAATGTCTGGCGAAGGTGTCAACATCGGTCCTCAGCGAAATCTTTTCAAAGAAAACGTTTTCCAGGGCCTCCAGAGCGTTTTCTTGCACCTGCCGGAAAAGGGTCCAGGAAACGAGGGCGCCAAACCGGAGCTTGTGAGCCCCGATGATGACGACACGGTGTCCAGCTCGCGCCCACTCCACCGCCTTCAGCCCCAGCACCAGGGTCTTGCCAGACCCCGGGGGTCCAGTCAGGCATACAAAGCGATCCTCGCTGTCCAGAATTTGCACCTGGTTGTCCCGTAGGATGCTGCGACCGAAGCGTATACCTGTCAGGTGGATGCAGTCGGCCACTGTCCTGGCTTCGTCTCGAGTGCTCTTTCGACACTCGATGGAAACCTTAGAATAGGGGCCGCAAAACCTGGCGAACACAGACAGAAAATATCTTAGTTTTACACTTTAATATTTATATCTAATAACCTTTATCTACCTTACAACGACTGTTCAAGGTAATGAAATCACGTGACTGTAAAGACACACTTCGTGTTGTGGAGACACAAACCTCGCAAACAAGCCCTCGTACGTTTCTTGTGAAATGGCGTCACGTGACCCGGCGCTCGGCGTCGCCAAGCAGCAGCTTGTTTCAGTCTCGTCGTTGTCGTCGATGACGTTGGACCACCAACGAAGTAAGGACTCGTCAGTTAAAGCTGTCTCCCCTGATTCCCAGGGGGCCATCTTGACAGCCTCCTCAATCTTCCTCGCGTCCTCTGCGCACAGGCAGGAGGAGAGGGCGTGCTCCAGGGAGGGGGCAGCCAGACTCTCACACACTTCCTGTGAGTGACACGCCAATGATTCACATTTTATGCTGTACATTAATTAATTATTATGTTGTAGTGTTTGGGTGTCGTATATTTATTGTTTATTGACATAAATAATTTATTTATATAAGTCAGAATACTCACGGTTGTTAAGTTACAATCTTCCAGAATACTGCGAAGAAGCGCCTTCCTCGTCTTGGGGAAAGCCAGAACCTTTTTGATGGGGATACTGTCAGCTTCCGGAAAGTCGGACACCAGGTGTCGCAACACTTCTTCCTCCTTCTTGAGTTGCTGCAGCGCCTTGGAGATCTTGTTCCTCAGCATGTCAAGCTCCTTCCTGCGATCCAAGGCTAGGGTCGTGTCTACTTCAACCTTAGGGATCTCTTCTTTGTCCTCGTTATTCTTCCGAGTTGCCGCCCCTGCCTTTCCCTGATCAGGGATTTCTTCCTTTTCCTCGTCTTCCTCATCCCCCTCGGAACTTTGTGACTGAGAGGGTTCGCGTGAGCAGCTGGAGGCGCCGAACTCGGCCGTGCTGTCCATGGACTTTGTTTCGATGATGACGAAGCCGTACTTCCGGCTGATGACAAGAATGTCAAAATCTCCTCGTCTCAAGTCCACGGTGAGGTCGCTGGGAGTCGGGAAGACTTCCTTTGGGTTTATGCAGTTCTTCGCTAACCTCGACACTTGCTGCCTCCCAGGTACTTTGGTGTGGGTTGACGAGCAGGAGCCTCTCTTTCGAGCCCCGCTGAGACTCGGGATGGCATCACCATGCTGGGCGACCTCTTCCAGACCCTCCTTAGGATCACAGTCTCGGTAGGGAGCTTCTTGCATGGACACAGCTGGCTGAAGGCCTTGTTGAGCTCGTCTTTCCACCTCTTTGACCGTCTTGCACAGGTAGTTGTCGAAGACGTAGTTGGTCAGGACGATCGCTGGCTCCTGCTTGGCTTTGACCACTCGCACGATGCACTGGATGACGATATCATCAGTCTTGTCCCCCGAAACGTCGGACATTTGCGTCTCCAGTTGTTGTACCACCTCGTTAATGCTCGTGCTGTGTCTGTCCAGCCGTTTGTAACGGGTTTTGTTGAAGTGTAATGGCGGCACTGTCACCACCGACGTAAGAAGGTCATGGAAGGTGGAACTAATGAAATCTTGCATCTGTCTCTCGTAATGCTGAAATTTAAAGACAAATCTTCAAGATAAACCTTTAACTGATGAAAAATCATGAAGCAATACAACCTCAAAGCCTAAATCTTCAGGTAACATTCATATTTGATCTGAGTGGTTCTGCATCCAGTCTTTATGATCATCATCAACATACATCATCATTAATCTGTACTTTTTAACATAAAACATAAACATAAAACATAAATTTTAACATAAAAGATGGTCAGACAGACAGTCGCCCATCAGAAAATCGAAAAAGGGCAAATAAACCGAGGCTACAAAATGATAGCACACTCCTACTCCTTTATTTCACGAGTTTATAACAATTTACTCGAACCTTTAGAACTACTAAGTACCAGTGCTGGATCAGATTTGCTTTTCCAGGCAGGATATATCTATAACTGAATATTTGTTATTGATATTTTTTTCGCTAATTCCTAGTATAAATGGTATCAAGGTATTACTAAACTTTTATGGACATGACTGCTAGTTACCTTTCTGGTTCAAACTCCTTCAACCGACTGTAGGCTGAGCACCTATCATGTGACTGTATTTTGTCTGTCCATTTGTGCACATTGTTTTCTGCCAGTCTTTGTTTAGGCAACAAGATGAAAAAAGCCTTGGCATCTCCTACCCGACCTTGCTCTCAGGTTCGTTAGTTTAATTAGTAGGAAAGTGTTTCCACCTTGCGGTGATTTCGCACTATGGGAGGAGAGGGAGAAGGAGGAAACTGGAGTATGCGGAATAAAACCCCGACACCCAGGCCAGTGGATAGGTGTCACATAGTGCCCCGAGACGAGATGTGAACCCTGAGCCGCTGACTGCAGTGATGACACTACCGGGAGTCCCCACACTTGTCGGCAGGATGTCCTCCATTGTTTCCCCACGGTAGTCCTCAATCTCACTGCGTCTTATATGCCTGGCTTGAAAATCTTGATGTTTAGTTTTAGAATAGTAGTTTATAACCCTTACTATGCTATTTATAGACACTGAATGAGTGAATGAGTGAGTGAGCACGCACTTGTGAGCATTAGTCACGGGACTATTCCTCCAATCAGGAAGCAGTGACATGTTGTAAGGAGTTGGTGCTTTCCATGTCCTACTTCCTGGTGTCCAAGGCTACCAGTGAGGTTGAGAAGGCTCGGTACTTTCAACTGAGTATAGCTCGTAATTAAATCTACAATCTACAAGTCGTGTCGATCACGTGACCAACTGAAAGCTGTGTTGCACACAGTAATAGTCCGTCGTCATGGACACCTGGCAACTGGGGCTCAAGGAACCTGTCGCGGCCACAATGGGGGTAACATTACTTCTCGGGTACACAGGCCTGTTAGTGGGTTCATAGAGGCCTCACCATTTGTCTATACCAGGGGTGGGGACTTCCGGCTCACGGCCCACAAAATCATTTGGTCTGACCCTGGCAAGGCAGAGAAACTATGGCTCGACCAAACATAGCAGGCTAATCATTCGTTTGATAATTTATTTAGTTTGATAGTTTGAATGGATCACGAGTGGTTTTATAAATATCTGAATAGCTTTGAAGGAAAGAAGTTTCCTACCCCTGGTCTATGCAAACGGTTACTGACGACATCTTGTCCTTACTCCTTGGCGTCGCATTTCGAGAATGTCTGGGGAATGATTTCCATAATATTTCATTATAGTGAATGGCTAATAAATCAGTCTGACTGATCGGCAGCCATTCCTGATGCCATATGAAAAGGAAAACCAGCGTGCTCGAGACGAGAGCTGAACCCAGGACAGCCAACCCTCACAGGATTGATAACAGGCGTTGACCATTGCGCTCCGGACCGGCCGATTGGGAGGACAGCTTTCAATTATTTCACCAGAAATATTCAGTCTACCTTTAATTTTGCTGTAAAAGCTTGTCACACAACATGTAAATACTCCAGACCTACAGCCTGATTGAAGTGATTTGAAATCCTGCCCTAAAATAATAGACACGGTATTGTGGGTAAATAGTATCCGCCATGATTGTTCTGGTCTGCCTGTCAAATGTTTCAATTACTTTAGCAATATATTTACCTGTTTATACACCTGCAGCGTTTCCTGGTCAGATACCACTGGACTTTTGTTTTTCTGCTTCTTGTGTTTGTTGCTCTTCTTGTTAGTTGCCTGGGCGACTTGGCAGTTAGAGTTCAGGTCCTTGACTGACTGGCTTTTGTTTTTGCCTGGAGGCGTCCTGCTCGGCTGTGTCTGATCTTTGGGAGTGTTTGTTCTGAGGTTGGAGAACCCATCACTGTTAGACGACTGCTGAAACACGTGGGTAGGCATCTGTTGGCGGGAAAAGCTACTCTGCTGTTTATCATAAGAGCATCTTGACTGTTCTTGGTCGTACGAAAGGCTTGCCTGCTCTTGCACCTCTGGATACCTCGTCTGTTCCTGACCGTATGGAAATGTGTAATGCGGAGAACGAGCGGGGAGGTCAGTCTGTTGAGGCAGTTGGCCATTTTGGACCACATGAAAATCTTCTAGACCGAATGGCTTTCTCTCCAGAAAAGCTGGTACAGTGGTGTATGGACCATTTGGCGCCATCTGCGCAACTGCTGGGTTTTGAACCACCACCCCTGACTGAAGACTCTGTCCGCAGTGTCCCCGAGCAGGGACCTTGTACAACTGGTTGTCTCCCTTCCACGGCACCTGCAAGGAGCAAGGTGCGACATCCTGCAGGGCGACAGGTGCACACAGACAGAAGCTGGGCGCCATGATGCCGAAGGGTTGCGGTTGAAAGCCAACGGCCGTGTTGACGTACACGACTCCGGCGGACCGCATCCACTGGTCAGCGACCACCGGGACACTGGGACTCCAGGTGCTGGAGCTGCTCCAGGACATGGTCACGTGGTCACGTGGCCTCGCTATTCACACAGTCACAGAGCTAGGGGCTCAGATATGGTCAGGTTATCACATTCATCTAGAGATGGAAGATGGCGACTTCCTTTCACGCTCTTGTACCTGGAAAAATAATAACTGAAATAATAATGAAGTAGAAGAATGTGGAGGACAAGAAGAACAAAGTAAAAGAAATTTAAAAATCAGACACAAGCTTACAGCATGTCTCGTGCTGAGTGTTCACGTGCAGCTGTTGAATCCGGTTCGTTAGGATGTCTTAACACAACCTGCCCTTCCTATAAATTGTCGAAAATAAAACATTAAGCTTACCTTTCACAATGTTTATCGGAGGTTAAAAAAATTTCGATTAACAGGTCTTAAAGGTCTAGTGGGGAGCAATTTTTACAAAGAAACAAAATTACTTCCCCAGATTTGGGTGAAAACCCTCCTCTTCTGTTCTCGAGATATACAAACCTACAAACAACACCATGTAAACAGAAGGCAGGTATCTGGAAGTGTATTCACCCAGGGTAGGACAAACAGTATCTTGCACTGAGCTGCACCCAGCCATGAACAGAACATTGCACTCCACTAAACCAGTAAAAAGAAAGGAGCAGTATTTTTTACTACCAGCCTTTTCACCTCAACCTTGGGTAGCTCGTAAGACCACTTGAGAAATCATATCAAGTGTATACCCAGGGTGACAGGGAAACCACGAAGGGTCACCCATGGGGTGGTGGTTACATCGGAAAATCTATTTATAGTTGCGAAGTGAGGTCAGGGATTTGAAAAAGAGAGCAAACATCGTGAACAATGGGGTAGTGTACCCGGCAGTGTGTAGTCACGGGGGTAGCTCGTGCATTAGTGGGGTAGGGGAGTGACTTGTACAGTACACGTGATCTGCAACTAACCCATTAATTTTCTTCTTGTTGTAAAGTTTGTTGATATCATGCGGATTGTGAGAAAATATACAATTTCTGTGGTTTCCTGACTTCAACCTTCACACTGGCTGAGATGACTACTTGTAAGAAAAATTGTTATTCTTTTTCTTCAATGACTTTAGATACACAACATTTTGTCTGAACAAGGCTTAACTTGCTTTTTCTTCCTTTTTTTCAGTTGCTAATCAAGTGAAGTGTTTGATATTGTTGCTCAACACCGTGTCAGAAGAATAGTCCATATACCAGCGAGAAGGTTCAGACAACAGGAGAAACTCGTGCAGATTAAGTTGTGATACAAGATTCTGGAGAATCAGTGAAAACATCAGGTGAAGAGGTGAGGCTCGCTGTCAGGTGCACGGATACACGAGGCAGCACATGGCAGGACTTATCAGAGTTAAAGAAGCAGATAGCCGAGTGGTTAGAGCTCAGGCGTCCAAACTTAAAGGCTCGCTGTTCGATACCCAAGCTGCGCAGCAAACTTCCCCCGGTCGGGAATAAGTTCTGGCTTTTCGAAATCAGCATCTTTACCTTCGAGCATAAAAATATCCGGATATTAAAATATTGAAAACATTTACATTGGAAACTACAAAGACAAAGCTTGATCTCATTGAAATCATTATAACGAAAACATTTTGTATCTACACACTTTTCTTCTTGTCTCAAAATTCATCCTGGAGTACCTACCAGATCCTGCTTCGTCCCAAGTGAATAGCGAGGGCAGAGGACCGGGCCTATTGTTGTTGAAGGACACAGGATATCTATATCTTGTCCGAGGGCGTGTAACTGTCACCTCTTCCTGTGCAAGGACATCTTGTCAGCCCCTGAATATTTATTTGTCTAGTGTTGAGTAAGGACACGTGACCTGGCGCAATCTCTAGAGGAAGTTTAAGGAAGAATAAGGTAATAGGGATTTTGTGAAGTGATGGCTAGAAGGATTTATTGTGCAGACAATGACTTTTATAAACCAGTAGGCGTTGTCGTGTCGTCATTGAAAGCCACTTGACCTGCACAAGGAAAGATCCCGTTTTATTTTACCACCGGTGTCCATAGTTACTCAGTCGTCTCGTGACCGGCACCTGACCTCGGGTGGAGCAGAGTTAAGAGTCCATTATGAGAAGAAAAAAAAACTGTTAGTGAAATAGCGAATGTTGCTCAATGTAATAACTTTAGACCCGGATGTTGCTAATGTTTGCAGGTCTCGAGCTGTCTCGCCTCGCCGCACTGTCAAGCTCGCTTCATGACCTTTGACACACAGCACGTCATCACGTCAACAAACGCTGTGCGAGTCGACTAGATGTTGATTGATTTATTTGTTTACACATTTACAGAGTCTTTAGGTTAGCAGAAGCAGGGAGTCGTGGGCAGTAGAGAGCAGGAGTGGATACTGGGATGGGGGAGGGAGAGATGATTGCAATAGAGGAAGAAGTGAACTCAGATGAGAAGCATTGGACAGAAAAGGTCAGCAGTGACCAGAAGAGGGTAATAAGGATTAATGGGTACTAGAGAGGGCTAGAGGGGTTTAGTTGGTGGTAAAATATTGTGTGGTGGGTGCTGATGACAAGCATATGGCACATAAAGGTAGTAGAGGAAGTCCTGGGTAGTAGTAGCGAGTGGTAGAGGGCTGACTGTAAATGACAATGTAAGTAGGACATGACGACAGTAGACAACAAGAGACGACGAATTCATCGACAGGAAAACTCCGAATGAAAAGATGTACCCTTCCCCCTCACCTCGTCAATAAACAGTCTGTAGGAGTGTCTGTGAAGTATGGTAACGAGATGTAATCC
This sequence comes from Pomacea maculata, assembly GCA_004794325.1. NCBI lineage: Eukaryota > Metazoa > Mollusca > Gastropoda > Architaenioglossa > Ampullariidae > Pomacea > Pomacea maculata. Next base: position 14,771 of record SRHC01000610.1, read on the forward strand.
TGTCTGTAGGAGTGTTTATTACGAGGGGTAAAGCTAAAACCCTCGACCAACCAGAAAGATTTTGCTGCAAACAGGTTCTTAATGAATGCTAAGACAGGTTTTTTTACAGACTTCGCTAACAAGTATAAGACGGACATCCTTGTCACGAGGAGCATGTCTGTGTGACAGAAACAGGGTGCAGGCGCGATTAGAAGGAATCAAACAACAGAACCTACTGTGTTGTCCTTCAGGAAATCTCTTTTCTGTGAGTCTTTGTCCAAAGTTTAAAAAGAAAAAAGTATTGGAAAAACAAATAAAAATGAACGAATGAATCACGTGAAGAAGGAAAGGAGGGAAGAGAGAAAGAAAGTAGTGCTACATTGACTGCAAATGTTGTGATGTATCGTGAGGGCAAAGCTCTGGCATGGGTCTCGCCACTATCTCGTCAAACTCTCGTCTATGGCGGACAGTGGTCTCAGATAGGCAGGCGAGAGATTTAACTGTTTTGTACAGGTAGTATAGACAGTCACACACAAAAAAAATCTTTCTTCGGAAAAAATATGTAGTATAGGGAAACGGGGAGTAAATAAAAATATTCCCTCTTAAAAAAGTAAAAGCCGCGAACTCTTTGAAGCACTTGTTAATATAAAGGTTGGAATAGTCACGATAGAAATAATATTACCACAAAGGCTGTTAGCTTCATTATTTAGAGTAATAAAGACATGAAAAGAAACTGAGAGAGGGAACTTCGCAGGGGGGGGAACGCACCTTGAGAAAGACAGAAAAAAAGAGGATATAGAAGTTGAAAGAGAACATAGTAAAATACACAAAAAGGAGGATAGAGAGGGAACATGACAGAATACAGAAAGAGGCATACACTAATGACAGAAAACAGAGAAAGAGGGCGGTATATAAAGGATGAGGGAAGAGAGAGAGAGAACATAATAGAAAGAAATAAAGAACGGAAAGAGAACGGAAGGAGAGAAAAAAACAAAGACCAAAAGTGACAGGAGATAGCATCAAGCTTCATCAGTTACAACATAACACTCTCTCTTGTTTACACTCCAGATATCTGAGTAAACAAACATTTACCTTGTCAGAAGCTGTCTGCAGCTCCAGCGCCATCAACAGCGGTTCGTGGTTTCCCGAAGCTGAAGTTCCGTTTGGATGGAGCCGGATCCCCGCCCTAGGTGTCCCCCCACTTCCCCTCACCAGCCTCTCTCTCTCTCAAGATCCTTGTGAGCTACCACAACACTTCCCTTCGTCCCAACACCGCCATTGTGTCATGTGACCCGCGACGGGGCTGTCCGACAGCTTCCTCGTCCGCTCATTGTCCCGGGACCAGCTCTCACCTTCCGACTATTGTTTTCTCGTCTGGCGAAAGGAAACTTTCTTTCAAATTCTCGAAAAAAAAAAAAAAAATCCCCACATACTCCGGCCAATCCGAGACAATATTTGAGAACTGTGTCCTCCCCTGTCCTGTCCTGTCTGCCGCAGACGACGACGGTGTTGGTTATCGGGGTTTCCCGCTCGGTCTAAATATAGCTCCTCGTCAGCGATGAGTGTCCGGGTTGGAACTTTTTAAGCTGACTTCACACGGTCCGACAGTTTGATGATGTACATACAGCATGTTGGACTTTATTTTCTGTATGTAGAGGACAGGAGTTTGGTCGCAGACGAGGTTTTCCTCACACTGTGTGTCCTCCCCTAACTCCTCCCAACAGCTACCGTGATCAGAAGTTGTTTGTACAGACTTGCCTGCAATCTTTTGTGTACAACGGGGCTTTAAACAGCCTGGGCGGGCACTAATGTTGATATTTTGAGAGTGAAGTATACAGGGCAAACTTATTCCATGGCCTTCTTTCACTACGACACGTGAAGTGCCATACATCCGGGTACCTGCCACGACTTCTGGGTGTGTGTTGGTATCTGCCAGGAGTCTGTGTGTGTGTGTTGGTATCTGCCAGGAGTCTGTGTGTGTGTGTTGGTATCTGCCAAGATGTCTGTCTGTGTCAGGCTATATATTTATAGACATTAAAGTCACATGACCAGTACAAGTCGAGTCATTAAGACTCCAGGATGCAGCCATGACTCTGTTTATTATGTCACCTCATTTGTCAATGCCCCGACAGCTATCTCCTCCTTTTCCCACTATCCACCCCACACACACACACACATTACCCTTTATTTTGTAGTTTGTAACTGTCTCTTGCATTTCTGTTACTGATGCAGTTCTTTTGCCTGTGCACTGAGCTCATTGCCTTATTCTCATTATTCTTATTGTTGTTTCTGCTGCCGGCAGGATTAAGTCCTACGAGTCTAGTTATCAACGACCTCCACAACTCATATAGCATAAAACTGTAACATAAATTTTCAACATAAAGATATTACTATGGAATATGTTGTTTAGGAACTTGTTGATCTTATTGTTGTGTAACCTATTACTATATAACTATTTCTGTGTGAAACATTTCTGTGTAGTACTAGGGAGAGATAGGAGTTATATCGTTCAGTTGTTAGAAGTGACATATCATCTAAACATGATATTCTTGCTAGAACTAAATATATTATGTAATGAGAAAGGGAGACATAAAGACAGAGACAGAGAGAGGGACAAAAGGAGGAAGTCCAGCATTAAAAAAAATTGTTTAAACACTTGTATGCTTGTAATGAGAGTTTGATTCCGTAATTACTTGTAAAATTACCATAAAGGTTAGATGCTTGCACATCACTGACCTTTTGAGGGTCAGGACCAGGGAGTGTGTGGTGTGTGAGTGCGCGAGAGTAGAATGCGCGTGCGCGCGTGTTTATCTGTGCGAGCGCATGTATCTTTATCTCATGTACGCCTACATAAATATGTAAGTATGTCTGTATGTGTAACAGAGAGGTGGAGAGACAATCCAGAGCATAACACTTACAACACTTCACTTGTGTCAGAGTTTAAAGTTCCTTCTCAGTCACATCTTCCGCTGAGACGAGCTTTCACTCATCACCAACACACAAAGGTCACAGCAAGGGTCAGGCTTGAAGTGCTCATCCTGCACTCAAGAGCACACGTATCTAGGCAGCTTCCGTTGGCCTTGTTTGTCTAACCGGAAGTTGACGGTGACCTCAGATGAAGACCATTAATTGTTGTTTATTTGTCATGTAGTCGGAGCATACATTAGTTGCTATCCTCTGAGACTGACGAACAATGACTACATATTATTCAATTATATTCAGTCTATAAGAATATTGGGAAAGTTCATTAATTTGTCAAGGGTCAATATATTAAGTACATTAATTTGTCGAGGGTCGCTATGAATACAATACATCATAATCATTTTTAAAATGACTGATTAGGGCTTGACTGGAGTCATTAGACGTGTATGTGTATTTATTGTTGTTTATCTCTGAGGATTGTATGTGTACAATTGTGTATCTTTAATGTCTTGTCTAATGTCTATTGCTAAACATATTTTATATATGATGTGTATTCATATTATTTTAATGTCTCCTAATGATTACAATTGTTTGTCTCTACCTCCACTAAAACATTTGTCCTCTGTGTGTGTGTCTGCATGCGCGCGAGCATGTGTCAGTTTATTTACATTAATGTCAAATAACTATAAAGCTGTGAGTTTACACTTTTTTAATCAGTTCACGGGGATAACAGCTCTGCATGAGGTTATCTCATTCATTCAGCCCGGTCTTACAGTGTGTTGACAGGATCTGAAAATGAAGGAGGCAAGCCAGACGAGGGATTGACCACATCCAGCTGTTGTGTTGAACTTTTGTTTGTAACTGATTATGAAGACAGGCAAGTAGACTTTAAAGTTAGGTTAACTCTTTCTGTGATGTCATTCTTTTCGTAATAAGCCAGCTATTCTTTTTCCTTAGTCTTCTCCTATTTCTCCTTCTTCCCTAACACTGCTTCTTTTTCTTCTCGTTATTTTATTTTATTTTATTTTATTTTATTTTATTTTATTTTATTTTATTTTATTATTTTATTTTATTTTATTTTATAAGGTCTGTCTATCTTTACTGTGCACGTTGCAGGGAGCACAGATGTTAACATCCCCACATCTCAAATAACGGATCTGTCAGTTAAAGAAACCATCTGAGGTGGTGAGTGCAGCTGAGGAGAAACTGTTTAAATTCTCCAGTTTTACGATTTCCTTCGCCGGGTGACCTTCCTGTTAGTTATGTCATTAACTCTGACTACAACAGGTGTTTGAAATTTCTGAGAAATATGGGAGTGGAGGTTTTTTCCGCTAGAAGGAAGCATGGCGACACAAACACCGGCGACGTCACTGAAGCGGATCGACCTGTGAAGTATGAATGTCAAGGACGCAGTGGCAAAGGTCAGAAGGTTTGTCGACTGTGACGAGACTTCACACACTGTGAACCACCTCGCCGAGGCTATAGACACTCCACCAGCAGTGGTTGGAGTAAGTACTGACATTCCTTGTATTGCATGACTTGAAAGACGGGACAAGAATAGACAAGACACGAACAGAAAACAAGACGTGACATGACATGACATGACATCGCGAGGCGTTTGTGTCTGTGTGCGGGAGGATGTGAGGGGGGCCGACTGGCTGTACGAGAGGTTGGATTCCCATGGTTGACTATTACCTGATGTTATACCAAGTTTAAGACGCACACACTATAATTAGAAATACCTGTATGTCTACCTGGAGGGAAAATCGAACTGTGCTTGGGGGAATGAGTCTATTTTAAGTTGTTGTGACGTCATGCACAGGTAAGCAATGTACGTGCTACTTGACTGAGGAAGAGCCTCTTGACAGGTGTGTCTGTGTACTGTGTGTGAGAGAGAGAAGGAGAGATACAGAGATGCTTTATTGCTACAAAAGCTTAGCTCCTGTGCGTGGGATAGAGAGACAGAAGGAAGAGGATTTGAGTGTTTGTCTGGCAGTAACAAAAGCAGTGTGTATCTCAGACAACACTGTAGAGTCAACTCTTACCTGTTGAGGTGGGGAGGAAGAAACGGTGAGCGTTGTCTGTTTGCTCTGTTCGGTCTGCCTCCGAGGTCTGCCACTAACCCCGAGCAGGCAATTTCTTTCTCCATTTACATGCTTGTGTGTAGAGGGTGAAGATGAGACACACTCACAAACACACTCTCCTCGTCTCGCATGCACACGACACAACGAGAACACACCATGCATCCTTTGGTGTCTGCGATATACATGTGTACCTGTGTGTGAATGAAACCTTTGCGTGTGTGACAGGTATTCGTGTAGGTGTGTGAAAGGATATACATGCGGGTATCAATGAACTTTATCCTCTTGTCCACTCACCCTACCCCGGTTTTTTGTTTGTTTGTTTGGGTTCTTTTTGTTTTGTTGTTGTTGTTGTTTTTTTTGTTTTTTTGTTTTTTTTTTTTTTTGCAGTACAGTATGTTCTCCAAATGGGTTTTCCCCACATTCGGGTGTCCTGGATATATTTTATATATTTTTTTATCTAATATAATGTCATATGTAAAGTTTCTTAATTGTTCCTTTACCTACAGTATTTTAAGGTTTTAGCCTTCTGTTGTAATGACCACGATTAATTGTAGCTTGAAGTTAATGTTTAAATTTACTTTTTCTTTGCTACCTCACGTGGATTTACTAAACTTTTTTCGTGTTAATTTAGCTGATTGTTGTACTGTATTCTTAACATATTTATCCTGTCTTTCTTTCATCTTTTCCATCTCCTTTCTTAATCGTTTTATGTGGCGTGCTCGTTCTCTTCTTAAACATTTGCTTTGATATAGTCTTAACCCTTCACCTTTATCAGGTGATTTGTGAACACAAATTTTCGAGTTTTTTAATTACTGTACACAATTATCTACAGAGTTATTGATACAAACTTTAGAAAATTCATATTATATTAATAGACAGCATTTTACAACAGTCTGACAGTGGGATGATGAAAACAAGTCCAAGAATACAGTTCCCCGTCTTCACTCAGCCAGACTTAGCGGCAGGTGCGTAGATCAGTTACCCGCGCTCTCAGTCACGTGACAAAAGCAAACGAGGGGTCGAATATTGTCAATAACGCCCTACATTCATGATCAAGTTCTTTTTGCCCAGAAAGAGGTCAGCTCGAGCAAAAAGACTTCGTGGGAGAACTGAGAGGATTTTTCTCTTGAGTGAGGACTGGAAGTGTCTACCTGCATGGTTCCACGGTTGACTGGTCGCGCTGTTAGTCTTAGCTACTACGGTACTCCTACCAGTTTATTTTCTCAGCCATACAGTTTTAGCTATAGCCTGCCTGCCTCAAAAAAAAAAAAAAAGTGTTCCCCGTGAGACAAATAGTTAAATAACGGTCGGGTATCATGAGATCATGTTCTCTACTTTTTTCTCGAATTTGTGATTCCAGCAGATCATTTTTGAACATGATCTCGCATGTAATAACCGTTTGGAGTAAAACATTGAGATTACTGTCCCAATTTCTTGACTGGAGCATTGACACACCTGTCTATCGTCACTGGAGCATTGACACACCTGTCTATCGTCACTGGAACATTGACACACCTGTCTATCGTCACTGGAGCATTGACACACCTGTCTATCGTCACTGGAGCATTGACACACCTGTCTATCGTCACTGGAGCATTGACACACCTGTCTATCGTCACTGGAGCATTGACACACAGTTGTCTGCGTTTTGACTGTTAACTCATAACTACTTGTCTTTATTTCAGTCTTGAACAGCAAGATTTATACTTTATTGGAGCTGGACCACGGTTGTTTCAGCTGAACATCCTCATCATAGGTTCAAGCAGCGACTGATCAACAGGTGAAACTGAGACGCACGAATGAATCAGGTGAGTGATTCTGTCTGACTGAATTATTGTCGCTTGAAATCCTGGTCTGTCTGATTCTGTCAATGTTCATGTGCATACCCGTAAACTGAGAGAGAGAGAGGGATAGACACCTGTGTTTATTTTATCTGGTTGCTCTGAATATGTGTTGAGTGAGTGAGTGCGGACTAACACTTTGCCATGTTTGCACTATTTTGTTGGTGGCCCATATACTGCATGCTACACAAAAGCCAGAAATATTTTTTTACGAAGATTTTGTTTCCTTCGTCAGTCTCTCCATCCATGTTGAAACAGAGATTAAGATATTTCCACACTAAAAACAAAGAACATAACTCACTTCTTGCTCTTCTTTACTAACGTGTCTTTCTTCCCTCGACAGACTCGTTGAAAAATCAGACAAAAAAATACATGTTTGCTTGACCCAAACACTAAACGTGCTCCTGCCGGGTGGGAGTTTCGTTACCACCCGACAACAGGAGCCTGGTTGCCATCTACATACCCGAGGGTCCGTTTCACACTTACCTGCTTGTCCGCCTGCTTTTATCTTTCTCGAGTGTTTTGCTTTGTTATCAACAATTGCATTCTTTTCTTTTCTCGAGTCTAGTCAACATGCCTTCCCCGTGTGACAACAAAAGCACTTTGTATTTTTTTTAAACATTTGTCCAACTCATCAACGATCGGTTCTCCTACAGCTGCAGATCATTATCAGTTAATGTGTTGCACAAGATAAGTCATACGAACTTCTTTGAAATAAAAAAAAATTCTTATGTCAAAAAGATATTTAGGTGTTGCTATTTCATATTCTCATGTCATTGTTTACAAGTATCAGCAATGAACACTCAATGTGACATTTGTTTATTTTTTAAAGCACGGTCAACATATAAGCCATACTTATTGTCAGTCACAAGACAAAGACGGACAGTGTTCATCTAAGGCGATAATATCTGAATATCGGATGAAAATTTGTTTTTCTTTTTTTCTTTGTTGATCACACTGAAATCTCACTTAAAGCAAGAATCTCACTGACCTACAACCTTCACGCACCCTCCCCATCCTCCCTATACATATGGAAATAAACGAAATAATATTTTGATGTGTTTCGTGTGTCTTAGACCATTTCCCTTGGTCACTCTCTCTCTCTCTTTCTTCTGTTTTCCGGCGTTTCTGTCGTTCTGCCTTTCCTCTACCTGATTCACTTGCAAATATAAGTAATGTCAAAGTTTATTTACTTGACAGAAAATCGCGGATCAACATCTGTTTCTGACACTAGTGAGCTGGGTGACCCAGAACCGGGTCAGCATCCTCCCAAAACTCATGAATATTCAACAGCTACTACGTCATGCCTTACCGACTACGGCAGCGTGACAACACGAGTGCAAGCCGTGACCTCTGTCACAACCACACCCTCCTCCTCTGCAGCAGCGACAGTCGGCATGGCTGCCAGCAGCGCCTCCACAGCCGGCAGTGACATGACCTCTGACATCCCGACCTCCAAGAGTCGTCGCTCCAAGTCAAGGTCTCACAAAAGAAAGCAAGAGAGTGGCAATCCGCAGCAAGTGGTATACAAGCCACCATTTTATGTAACTGATGAAAACGTCAAGACTCAATGGAAACAGGTGAGGGACTACGTGATTATTTATATGTTATTGTTGTTTATTTTTATAGCTTTGCTTGCATGTTTATTTCTTCTTCTTTTGTTTGTTTTGTTTTTGTAAGTTTTTTTTTGTTTTTTTTTTTTTGAGCTTTCTCTGAGACTACAAACAGGCTGCTGTAGATAAAGGGAGGTAACCGCTAACAACATACTGGCAACATGATCGAGTTGGTCTCCCTTTACGTATTGGGCGTTTAGACGCGTTTTCATCTCTGCGGTCATCATGTCGAAATCGAATATATATAAAAATTTTCTTTGCTTATGTCACAGATTTTGTTGGAAGAAATGCTTCTGTACACGAAGAGAATTTTCCCTGACCTCCAGGCATCCACGTACTTTGTTCCGCCAGTGCTTTTCAACAACGCCATCTACAGCAAGCCAAAGGGAGACAACGTCGTCATGCGCAATGTTGTCATCCAGGAGGAAACTGGATTGTCTGATCTTTGCTGTGACAGCAACGATTTTGCTGTGCGACGTTGCTTGTCCCTCTTGTCTCAAGAGTCGTCGTCATGGATACAACCCTGCGTCGTGTTCACCAACTACAGCTTTGACAACTACCTTGTGAAGGACCTCACGGTGCCAAGCGAGCTGCAGGGGCTGGTCACTGTCGCCCCTGGCAACAGGCTGAACGAGACACCGACGAAGGTCGCCGAGAAACAGCCACGTGCAGATGAAGGTGAAGGTCAAAGGTTTGGACTTCCGCTTTGCAAAGCACGTGACTTATTTCCGACCTGGGGGATCGACAAGCAGCGCGGGGATTTCGACAACCTCATCATCAGCAGGAGGTACGGGCTCATCGTCGTGGAGATCAAAAACATCGGCGATCAAATCAGCGAGGCGTTTACAGACGTTTCGGGTCGTCCGCAGATCACAGACATCAAAGTCTTCCAGGAAAAGCTAAAGAAATCCATTGGTCAGCTAAATAAGTCCGAGACGATGCTCCGGCACGTGCTAGCCGACATAGCAGAGGGGGTAAAGGTCACGAAGATTTTGGCTGTACCGAACTCCTCCCGACGCCATCTAAAGTTTGTGATGGAGAGTGATGCAGATTTGTGTCAGGTCAAGAAGCCTTTTATTTTTGAGGAAATGTTAGTTTTGTGCTTCGTTTTCATTGTTCAAAGAACTTTTGTTGCATAAGCTTTCTAATTATCTAGATAGTTGCTGCTACCTGCTGCTTTTCATCTGGTGGCCGCACCCTACTCACTGTGGGCTTCTACTGTAAAGGCGCGAAAATTTATCTTCACTATTTGTTTACTTGATTGAAGTACAGCCGTTTGCCTGATTAAATACACAATTTTTGATGAGAAAAAAAAATCATTTTTCCAAAAATAGTTACTTGTGTTTTATTTTGCTTCTATTTATGTTCGAGTCACAGAGTTTTCTTCAGTGCATCTCTTCATCGACTCTCGAAGAGGCTGTTTATCGATGTCTTTGTGCCGATGAAGTGCCATCCGATAGGACAGCAGCTGGGCATGGAGCAGAAGTAAGTAGTCCGGGAGACCACGACCTCCTAGTCACGTGGTGGGAGCACGTGACAGGCAGCATGAAATCTGAACCAATCAAGTGCAACGACAACAAAACCGACATGGACTGGACACAAGCGACGCCAAAAGATCACTTGACAATGGAGCAGTATGAACAAATTGTCTCGAGGTAAGACACACTTCCATTGTCGTCTCTGATAACGGTAATGACGAGAACCATGTTTGTCTGTCATCAGCAAGAATATGCAAATCTCTACATAGTGCTTTTTAAATATTTCTTATTCAATTTTTTTCCTGTTTCTTTTTGTTGCATTTATTTTTCTTTGCACTTGATTTTTACACTGTGCATTTCTTGTTTACTAATATTTCTTATTTATATTTTCATGCTGCTTTTCTTGTATTCCTTATTTACTGCTCTTGATGGTGCTTTTTGTTACATTTCTTCTTTACTACTCTTCTATTTCTTCTGTCTTCTCTTGTTCAAACAGTGCCCATTCTTCAGTCATTTTCGCAATTTGTTTCTTTCAGATTTGGCGGCCCGTACTCCAAGGTACCAATAGAATATCGCAGGCGAGCGCTAGACGAGGCTCGAACATTATCTGACTGCATTCACCTGACAGGATTGCGATTTGGTCGCGATGTCCTCCGGAACGACCAGATTCAAATCCTGGAGAGCGACGATCGCTTCGTGTACCTCACCGGGCCCCCGGGTTCCGGCAAGACTCTGCTTCTGGGTCTCAAGGCAGTGGAGTGGGCTCTCGCTGGACACAAGGTGGTCTTCCTTAGCAGCAGTGGCATGGGCTGGGGAAGCTTGGTGTCTATGATTCTCTTCGAACGAGTGAGAGAAAAGATTAGAAACGAGATCCAAGAGAAGCGGAAGAGAAGGAAAGGTCGCGTCACGTGTTCTACAGGCTGCAGTAGCACGGACGCCATCGACACCATAGACACCTCACAACCTCAACACAAACCGTTGGCCAGACAAACTATTTCTGATCCTCCAGACACTAGAGTCGGTCCCCAGGAACAAAGTCCTGGCATTCAACCTCGAGATGAAATTCCTCCAAACACAAAGCACACGGGGTCGCGAGAGGTCATTGCTGACCAAGAAGAATCAGTTAACGTGCATTTCATACAAGTCTCCCTGGATACTAACGCTAGAGAGTTGGTTCAGTCGCTGGTGGAGGAGTGTTCGGGAGAGAATGTTGGGCTTCGCTTCATTGTCGACGAAATTCCCTTTAAAAAGACTCCAGAAGTATTGTGTGAGCATCTGTCTAGCATCAACTCTCTGCTCAAAAAGGTTTGCTTCCTATTCCAAGAAGCGTATTCCACCGGCAGCCAAAAGAAAGAATCTGGCACGGGGAGGATGCCACAAAACCTTGAGAGAATTAATCAGCCAGGTGATTCAGAGAAGAGGGGGATGGATGAAATTGAAAAGGTAATACACAGAGGATGTTACAAAACATGTCGGAGTGTGTGTGAGTGTGAGTGATTGGCTCTATAACCATGCACGACGACCTGTAGCCTAGAAGACTCTTAATATTTTACCACGACCATTTTGTTTGTATGTATGATGTGATTATATATGTAACCACATTCATCTTTCTCACTGCTGTGTAGAAATACCTGGCCAAGATCGAGGTACACCTGCAGGCACTAGACACCACACTGGAAGCGCTAAAACCCACGTGCGACTATCAGTCTGCGACCCTAGGGACCCCCGCCTGGCGAGATGGGCATGGTGTCGCTGTGGCCTGCCAGGGGGAAATCATCCAGCATGTGCGCCGTCTGGCGGCCGAGCCCGTCGTCAAGGTACGAGGACTGCTGGAGAGCGTGCAAGCTCTCTTGCTGGATGCGTCGGGGCTGCTGTACAACGCCCTGACCTGGATGATGCGCCACGCCCTTGTGGAAGTCTTCACCATCCTCACCAGCGACTACGCCAACTCAGACGTTAGTCTCTGGAGCTCTGGGATCATGCCTGACCACAACCACCAGGGTTTCATCACGAAGAAGCTGACTCACTGTGTGCGGTGTCCACCAGAAGTCCAGTCCATCCTGCAAATGATCGAGAAGGACATGACGGTATTGCTCGAGAATGTGCCAGAAGGATACCTCCTTTTCTCTTAACCTCATTTTGTAGTTTCTTCTGCTTTCTGGAATTTTCCCCGGGGCCGTAGTTCAGGGGTAGTTTACACCCCCAGGTTTGTCTTATCTTTGTTCAGTGCCTACAGCCCTAGAAAGGTTTCTTTAACCATGGGAGGGTCGTATGTAAGACCTGCCAAACCATTTTGCAAGATGTGTCAAACCTTTCTACTGTTTGCCCAGGTTCCTCCAAACTACCTTTATCAATGTGATGCAGTGGTCGTCGACCCCCCTTTGCCCCTGCCGTGCCAGGGGCCGAAGGTCAAGATCTTGGATCACAGAGATCACTTGTCTGATGTTAAGGAGATCACGGACTGCTCCGCTTGCGGCGAGAACCTCGCGGCCTACCTTTTCCACGACTTGAAACTCGGTCAGTCTTCCCCACAAAGCCAGAATTCCTTTCTCCATAGTTTTCAGAAAAGATTTTACACAATGAGAAGACAATCCACCTATTCATCTACCCATAAAAGAATCCTTTTACCTTTTTCGTCCTTCCTTTTAGACGGACAGACACAAACAAAAACATAATAAGACAGATTTTGTTGTTTCGGCTGTGATCGAAGTTACTATGGACTTCATCCCATGAAGCAGGATGATCTCAGCAAGACTTGTTTCACTGTGTTTGCAGGCTGTAAGCAGTGTCCTCTCACTTTCGAGGACATCCTCATCGTTGGTACCTTGGACATCGCCAATACAGACCCCGAGATTCTGAGAGCGCTTCAGCGCCAGGGGATTCCAGTAGAGTTCAAGGGGAACAATCTGACACGTCCACCCCCTTATCCTGGGAAAGCCTGTGCCATAGGTAATGCCAACACATCCCAACACATCACACTACATCACATCGTCACACCTATACACAAAATGTACTGGTATGGTAATGTCCCCGACCCCTTCCCCCTCCTCACGAAAAATCTCTTCGTCCCATGACAATGTCAGTAAAAAAATATATTTGTTTTCTCATCAGGAGGCTCGGCAGCCCAGGGACTGGAGTCGAAGATAATCGTGTTTATACCGGATGTTTGTCGGATTCCTGCAGCAACGAGCGACGGGGTAGTGGACGAACTGCAGTTTCGTCCTGATGTTCACGACTGGCTTCGCAGCATGGGCCGATGGAACCGCTCCCATCTGTGGTTTGTGGCTTCCAGAGCCCTGTCTCATCTGATTGTGTTTCGTGTGTGATCCAGCTTACCTAAGCTGTTTTGAAATACTATTTTTGTTCACAGTATCTCTGCAGTTCTCGACATTTGCGGAGGAAGAATAACAATGCAACTTGTTACCGGACAACATGGCTGAATGTGGTGTGGGTGGGAGGATGAGGAGGGCTGTGTAACTTCTATCATACTCAACATAAATTACTGAATGTAGAATGCAATATAAGTGAACGAAAGATAATGGGAATTTGTCGTTAAACAGAAATATATTTTCTAAATAAATTGAAAATTTCACACCATATAACTAAATCAGGCTAAATAGGAAAAAAATGCAAAAGAATAATTGGCAAATATAAAAGTGGACAGGAAATTAATGTTTACAACAGAAAAGCGATTTAAATTGTAATCCTTTGAAAAACCAACGCAGATTCTGCCAACTTCGTACTCAGGTGTCGCAGTAATGCCGCACCGAGTGTCGAAGCTTGGTACAGAAAATGTGTTGGTGTAGTAATACAAGTGCACGTGAAATAATACTGAAATAATGGTGAAATAATAGTGCACGTGAGATAATACTTACTTCAGCCAATGAGGTAAATTTTAGTTTAAGGTTAACCACAGGATTTTACCAGTGCAACATTGCTAAATCGCTGAGATATTCAGCCAAAATAATGGACTATTTGTTGCCATAGAGACGGAGGAACCAATAGAATAAATGGTCGTTCGTTGCCGGAAAGATAAAAGCAGTTTAGTCTCTTTGTCGGATGGGATGACGTCACACAAGTTAGCTAATAAATAGGGTCACCTGACATTTGGAGAGATTACGAGCTTAAGGTTAGGGTTAAGTTAAGGATAGAGTTTAAGATTAGTTCTAGGATATCGACTTGGACAAGCAGACGACATTATGTCACGTGATTTCTATAACTCCGCCCCCTTCTTCGGTAGTTTGTCATATGGAAGAAGCCATGTGATGAAAGTCTGTTCCATTAGAAGTACTTGTGGAAGATCGCATGTCTTCATGGAAGAAAAACCAGGCCACAGCTTTGTGTCCTGTCACGAGGCGAATGGTCATTGTATTCAGAAATCGATGTAAAAGGTTTTTGATATTTTGTGTTTCCTGTCAAAGTCCTACAGCAATCCTCTGTGTGCCGTAAGCCATTGTTGCTGAGGTGTGGAATCGCTGTTGAAATTCTGCAAATCTGGGGAAAAGTCAACAAAACCTGAAGAACTGCGGGACATCTACCGAGGTCTAAGGATTCGGTACATTACACACATCCTGCTTCACACGGAAACGGAAGGTAAGAGCAAAAAAGAGGCATGAGGCACCTCCCGTAAATATTCAGGTTTTCTTAATTATGACCAGTTCTTTTCAGGTGCAAATATGTAAATTTTGAGGACAAAATGACCTAAAATAAAGATGATAATCTGGGTTAACAAAAAGAAGACTTCATGCATAACAATGTTAATATAGGTTTAATTAAAATTATAAGAATACCTAAATGGTGGAAACATTTATTCACATACAAACATCATATGTGCCAGATGACTTACAGGACGGTCTCGACATGTTCGTCATCCTGTTCACACACAAAAGCCAACAAGCATTCGGTCCATTTAGATATAGATGACACCAGTCTCCATATTAGTATTACAGTAACCCTATGCATAATTACATATCATGTTCATACAAAGGTTATAAAAGAGGAAAATTGAAATAATTCAATATATGGAATAAGAATAGTCAAATGTCTGTTATCGGTGTAATTTATCTGTTTCTGGCAGATGTGGATGAAGGAGCTTTAGTCTTCTCAGTACCAGGACAGTCAGGACTCTATCGCCTGCCCTTTGTTCAGCCCAGGACATGAGAGACTTTCACTTGTGCGTGTGCCACCTGTATAAACAGCAACACCTATCCTTCTCTCCAACATCTACGGCAGTCTGAGAGCACTCCACGGTCGGTTCTGTATCCACCAAGACAAAGCTCAGTAATAAGGATCATTCGTCTTCCATCGCGTGTGCGCGCGTGTGTGTATTTGCGTGTCTTCGCCTGCTTCATAGCCGAGGATAATTTCTCTCTTGATGTTATCTATATTTTTAAATGTTAGTTTTCGTGTGTCTTCTTAAGATCGAGTGTTTTGTAGTAATATACTAAATATTTTGTTAATTTAAAATATGGGCCTTTGTCTACCTGAGGTCCTACCCTCCCCCTGCCTTCGTGTAAACGTCACTGATGATGTAGTTATTACTAAGGTCTGTTGATTCACACTTGATTGTTGTAATAGAGGAAAGCTTAAGTTAAGCAGTTCAACAATCCTACCCGAATCCAGTGCACGGGTGGTTCGCTCGCGAATGGTGATGTCACAGACAGAAAACCTGATGGAAGGAGGGGAACGAACGTCACTTGCCTTTACCGGCCTTCCGCGAGATCACGTGGCATTTCCCGGCTGTCTCCCAGAGTTTGATGAGGCTCCTCATGGATGTTGACGGGGTTATTGTGGGGAAAAAAATCAGACTTCATCTTCCATCACTTGATCTCTGCTTAGTGTTTCTGTTGTTTGCTCTGTGTTGTCATTGTGATGTAGCCTACGTTACGGTTATAGGGGAAGCAGATAGCCGAAAGGAGAGGTTTGGCGGTTCAACACCCGTGTAGCGCACCTCAGTTTTCTCCCAGTCTTTGACTGTCCCCTTGATATTTTCTCTCTTGGAAAATATTTAGGAATTAAAATCTGGATGTGAAGAGATCTGCCAATGTAGTGCTTTTGAATTAATGAAAGTAATCTTAAAGAAGTATTTCAAGGTGCAATGTGGTATTTAATATTCTGTCACTAGCGTCACTATCTTTTGAATTTATTTTTGCTTTTCAGCAGCGGTATTCTAAATACATTTATTACATTTTTGTACACACGCCCTAAACATTTTTCCATAGTCATTAGCAAATTTTTGGAAGTCTGACCCGGTGCTCAAGCGTTCAAAACCGTGTCTGACTAGCCTGCTCTACAGCTTGTTGCAATTTTTCTATTAAAATTCCTAAGTTTGTTTCTACATTCTGTTAGTTTAAGTTCAAACAGCCACACCGTTACACGATTTGGCCCGCAGGCCCACACACACACACACACAGATACATACATGCACACGCGCGCACGTACACGAGCAAATACAGAAGTTTTAAAACCATTTTTTTCTCCAAATCTCTGGGAAGTTGGAACAACGCGAGATTTACAGTGGAGTGAGTGTAATTCATGCTTCACCACGTGCATTACCCAGCCACCCGGGCGCGCGCTGGCCGTCTGCGCAGGCGAGTGACGTGAGTTACGACGTCATTTGCCTCTAATGGCCTGCACGCGCCGCACGTGCGTCTGGGATTCCATGTCCGACCAACATCGTCTGGTCCACAAGATGAAGGGTGTGACTATAGGGGTGGGAGCTGGCACGAGAAGGGAGACAAATTTCTGGTGGGGAGATTCACATGTGCTCGATTAAAGCATCATGTTGTTGTTATTGTTGTTCATATTATTGGCTCGTTATTATGATATACAGCATCAAATTCCATGCTTCTGAAATTATCTTTTATCAAACTCAAAATATAAATGAAATGTAATAAAGATCGGTGTTTAAATGATTGTTTTCTTAACTGTTTTCCTTGTTGTTGCCTGGTTGTTCGTCACTTGATTTTTGTTTTCTTTCCTTTTTTCTTTACTACTTCGTACTTCCTCTTTTTTCTTTCTTCGATCTTTCCTCTCTCTCTCTCTCTCTCTCTCTCTTTCTTTCTTCTGTCGTTCAGCCTCTCTTTTTTCAGCAATCCACTACAATCTCTGTCGAAAATAACATGTCATTCTTTCCAGCAAGTTATTTTCCTTCATCGAAAAATACCTGAAGTAGTTTTTTTATCATTACCAGGACATCTTAGGGGGGAAGAACCGAAGGAATTTGTCCCCTCCTTCCAAAAATCCCCATCCCCTTTCTCTTCCCGTACATACTCATTCTTTACATCTGTCTTTGCTCTCCACATCTTCATCTTTCGGGAGCAGCACTCGTTCATTCAGCGTGTCGGAAATCCAACTTTCATTTGGCACAAAATCAATCGACAGTCGAATTCCGTGTTTCGCCACACTTGGGGCCGAAAATAGTCTGGTATCACGTGCCTCAGCGTCTGTTTGAGAATGTTGATGAAAGAACCATACACTGTTATCAGCCAGTATTTCACTGGCTCGAGGAAATCGTGAAAGATATTATCCAGAGAAATCCTGCTGTCTCCCATTCCCTGATTAACATATCCAGGAGGCGTTCGTCGGACATGTTCCTCTGGAGGCTGCAGGAGTATTATGGTCTGGCATCAAGCTCGTCATAATGTCTGATAACACATAACACTCCATGGCCCCTCACTGATACTATTACCTTCACCCTCCATCCTATGACAAATCTTATGCCAGTATCAGGTGCAAATAAGGAAGATTGACAAACTTATTTAAGACAGAGTGAAAGAGAGAGCGAGAGAATGAAAGAAAGAAAAATTCACGCTATATCCAGTCGACATCATCTATTTCAACATTTTTATTCTCCGTATTTTTTACCCACGTTGTTTACAAACAAAGATAAGTTAAAGGTCCTTCATTACAAACAATCCTTCCTTTTCCTTTGTCTCAACATTCAACATAAGGTGGATTGACCGTTACTTCTGAGTCATGCAGAATTCAAACCCCTTGTTTATTTACTTTTACAAAAACGGCTCTTGTCGAAGGATTTAAGCCACAATTGTTGAAAGTAAAAGAGGCAGACACTTCATCGAAAATTAATTTTTCTCGTGTTTTGCATATGCCAACTGTTTCATTTGCTTTTTATACTTTCACCACTCACTCGTTCACTGACTCACCCACAGACTCACTTCACTGTTTTGTTTCTGTTAATTCACTTTCATTAAATTTTCAGTCGCTCATCTATTCTTCTAAATAATCCAGTGTTGACGAAGTTCGGTTAATTATCGTGTGATAAGCTACAATATTTTTTGTCTTTATGGAGAATCTTGATAGTCAAGGGTCTGCAGGTGACTAGTCTTCACCACCACAGCGGAAAACGTCGTGGTCACGTCTTTGAGACGATCTGTTGTGAAATCTCTCTCACGTCCTTACTACGTCTTGTCGCGCGTCGCTCCACTGCATTTGTCTCACGGTTTGAACTCGACACGTCACCTCGAGCTCCACACTCAGTTTGAGATAGTTCAAGATCAGGTAAAGTCGAAAGGTTCGCACCTGTCTGTTTGTTTTCGTTCTGTTCTGGTCTCCATGTCACCAGAATACAAGTTTCATTTTCTCTTCTGCAATCCTTGCTTACTGGCAGACAGGGAGACACGTTCACCTGTCTGCACCTGGCGACACACTGCAGCGTGTACATACCTGTCACATAGTGTCACCAAGACCTGCTCCACACAACTGTCAGCAGCACTGCCGCGTCACGTATCGTCACCAAGACCTGCTCCGCAAAACTGACAGCCGCACTGAAGTATGTACCTGTAGGTCGCAAACACCACTTCCCCTCCTCGGCAACGCAAGGGGGCGGCTTTCATGATGGACAGCGTGTCTTTGCAGCACGTGCAGTGGTGTTTGAAGGGGTGGTACAGCACTGGGGAGAAGGACACCCGCGGGTTGGTGCGGGACTTGTTGCAGTAGCCCTCACATCTTGCCAGCAGCACGTTCTGCCCACAACAAAGCAAGGTTGGTAATATTCCTCCACTAATGACACCCACACCAACCAAGGCCGTCACTGAGTCATTGCATGTGAGTGAGAAGAAAGAAGGGTAGGGACAGGGAGAAGACGGTAAAGTAGTTGGGAAGACGGGTGCAAGAAGGGATCAAATGCAAAAAAAAAAAAACCAAAATCAAACAAACAAACAAAGAAAACAAAACAAAAACAAAAAAAACAAAAACAAAAAAAAAACAACAACAACAAACAAACAAACGAAAACAACAACAAAAAAAAAACAAAACAAAACAAACAAAACAAAACAAAAATTACAATCCATGTTTGAGGAATGGTAGTGTTTCCTACCTCTAGTTCTTTGAGCCGCGTCCTTTAATTAAAATCATCAGAAGATGTTCTATTCCCATCTACCTTATTGTCTGTCCGTTTATTTATCCGTCTTTATACGAAGTTTATTTAGTCAGAATTTTCAAATACTTCTATCTTTAATCTTGACATCGGGTGGAAACAACCTTTTGTGAGAACTAACGCTCCATACCAACTTCATGTTTAATGTTAGTTACAGTCACGCTTGACATTTATTATTATTATTATTATTATTATTATTATTATTATTATTATTATTATTATTAAAAAACCACGCTGCTTGATGAAGGGGTCGGCATGACTACCAGGTCTCCATCCCAGCTGCATACGAAGAAAGCAAAGTAAACTTTACAGACGTTTATGTCTGCTGCAAAAGGTAACGGCTTCCCTAGGGATCCACAGAAAACCTGGCGTTGGTAATGGCCGCACTCACTCACAAGGCGATCAGTCGTGTCGGGGCTGTCTGCATCATTCGGAACCCACCCGTACCCGGCATGTGTGCAGCAGTTACCCGGGCAAGCCCGAGCTGTTTGTTCAGCCAAGTTTATGCGCTCACTCTCCCCTCACTCACTCCAGACCTGCCGAGGAGTTTGTTGTGAAAGGTTTAGATTACTTGAGTCGTTATCCGAATTTTAGAATTACCCTTCCGCCCTGTTCATTTCAGATTCCGCTCTGGTCTATACAACATGCACATTTTATATCATGTCCGGGAGATGTAAGGGAAAAAAATTGGGAAAAGGGAAGGAAAAGTTAACTCTAGCTGTAATAAGAAAGTGGATAACAGCGAGGGTCGGTTCGTGTTTGCAGAGGTGAAAGCGGCCAACGATAAAAGAGTAGTGTTCAAAAAAGGTGTAAGGCTTTGTGGTTTATATTTTAAAACGTAACCCCAACCCTCACTTGCATCCTACCCCATCTCCTTCCCATCCACCCTCCTTTGTATCTATTCCTACGATTGACTATGTATTTTTAGAACAAAATTAATTATTACTATAGTTTCAATATCTTTTACAATCCAGTTCCGCAAATACTTCAACACACGTAACCCTTCATATGTTAATTTAATTTAAATTTGTGAAATCTAACGTCTGAGTAACAGCAATACAGCACACAGAGAGAGATGTTTAAGACAAGTCTCTTTGTTAACATGTAAAGATGGCGTCTTTGCTGTTGTTTACCTTTTTCTCGCAGTTTTTCTTTGGATGACGTATGGTTTCTACGTAGTAATGACGCATGCAGCGGTTTTCTTTGCGCATTGACGTCACCATGAAAGGATGGACAGAGAAGAGCGTGCAGATGATTGACACAGCGAGGGCGTTGCACCAGGGCCATCTCCGCATTCTGGACTGACCTGCCAAATCATCATCATCATCATCATCATCATCATCATCATCATCATCATCATCATCATCATCATCATCATCATCATCATCATCATCATCATCATCATCATCATCAATCATCAATCATCAATCATCATCATGTCTCCTGCTCGTTCTGTCTTTCGGTGTTTTACCGTCTTTTACCGTCTTTTTTCCGTCTTTCGGTGTTCCTTGTCTTTCGGTGTTTTGTTTTAGTTCAATAATAATAATAATTAATAATAATAATTAATAATAATAAATTATTGCATCTAGCCATTTTCTAATGGCTCACAGTGCTTTACAAAAATAGCACAGACAAAGATCACAACAGAGCATACAGCATAACAAGTCTTCATGATCTAACAACCAAAACACAGGAGCGTCCACAGACTGTCAGCCAAACACGTCACGGATCAAGTGCCACTTCAACCGATGATTAAATGCTGACAACGATGATGCATGCCTCAGTTGGAGTGGACTTGTGTTCCAGAGAGCTGCAGCAGCGATGGCAAACCTAAAGTTCATGCTAGGGGTAGTCAACCGTTTTTAGGAACAGGTTGGGAATAACCTCAAAGAAAAATAGCTGGACAGAGTTGCAGACAGACAGGATGGAAGCGTGCCTTCAAAATGGCGACAAGAGCTATAATATCAATTCAATTCAATTCAATTCAATTTAACTTTATTATCTCACTAGGAGAAATTAAAAGACGTGGTAAAACAACTGGCTGATAATAAAACTTAGAATAAAAACAACTTAAATTCCACTCAAACTATCATCTCACACAAACACCTACAGTCCATGTAAATACCCGACTAAATAAGAAACAACACTAAAACTATATTCCCAAAACCACACACCCACACCCTCACACTCACAAATCCTTCCAACACTTATTCAGTAAGACAACAGACTGGTGTATAAAACTATTCAACTATATAAAACTATAAAACTATCAGAGTGTATATAAACTTTACTGGCTAGCAGAAGTTTCAGAAGCAAAAGGTGTAATACTTATGTTTTGATTTAAGGAAGACAAGGCGGGCGGCACTGTTCTGAACTGTCTGCAAACACAATATCTGTCAACAAACAAGTCCTGCGGAACAGCGTTGCGGGTGTCGAAGTAACCAATGTAGAGACAAGTCTCGAGGTAGTAGTTTTCTACAAGTAAGACCGAACGCTTGCAATCTTGTAAATATGGAAGTAAGATGTTTAGCATATGGAGCTAGCATTCTGATTCATGGCCGACATACACGATTTTAGTTCTGTCAGAATATAATTTAAGCCTAATAATAATACAGTGTTCCCTCGCTACTTCGCGGTTCATCTATCGCGGATTCACTACTTCGCGGGGTTTTTTTTTTTTTTTTTTTTTTTGAGTGAAGGATCGATCGATACTTCCGCACTAGGAATTATCGTTCTACAAAATACCATAGATACTTCAACAGGAAAAAGACGACAAATTGAGATATATTAGTATTTCTATTAAAATATCATGGTAATTTTGTGAATAGTCAGACGAAAGAAATAACTGTATGAGAAATCCATTGCCATGCGTAAGCGACGAGCCATGATTGGTATCTCCCATCTCGAAGACAGTTCGCATCAGATTTTTGGGTTTCTTTGTGTTGTATTTTTTTATACTTAAGTGTTATCGTACTGTATTAATACCATGATTAATATATTACTTTACACTAACATGATATTGTTCTACATATATATATATTATTATTGCATGTATGTCCCTAATTCGCGGAAATTCGTTTATCGCGGCTGGTCTTGGAAACTTTCCATGTATAAAAAAAATCACAAAACAGTAAGAAAGAAGTAGAAGGAAGAACAACGCGAGGACTCACTGCGTTACGGCAGGAAAGGGAGATCACTGTAGATCTAACGGTAACGACTCCAGAGAATAATGTTAGCGACATCAGGAGAATACCGGGAAGATATTGAGTAATCTTGAGAATATGAAGAAATATTATCATATGAAACTACAAGAGGGTGATCATGACCAGTTTATTCACTGCAGCTCGAGGTCTTTACCGAAGCGAGTGAAACATGGCGACATGGACTCCAGCTGATAGATCCAAACAGTTCGCACTTAAAATAACATTATATACATTATATACATTATTACAGTCCTGTTACAAACCAGAAGAGGAAGAGAAACGCAGCATAAGCATATGTAAACATGAAGTTCCAACACTTTTATCCAAACTGAAGCACGACCACAAAACAAACAAAATCAAGTAGAGCTGATCCGCTCAAATTTAGGCAAGGGGACATAATTCTCATCTCAATAACTAATCTGCTAAATAATGTCATTTTCACTTCTAATTTTCGTTTTTCTTGTGAATAATTTGTTTTCAAAGTACGTAGAACACAATCTAACATTTTGGCAGCAGTAGTGAAGTACGATATTTTATCTTCAATCAGTCTTCATGTTTGTCTGCCTGTCTGCTGGTCTCTTGGTGTGAGTCCGGTATGTAGAACATTCTCATTTATAAAATGGCCTGACTCGTAACTCGACAGGTGTAAACAACTGCTCCCTTTCTCCACCCATTCCACACTCGGTGCCAGGTCATCCAGTGGAGCCCAGCAACGAAGTCTCCGGATGACTTTCCCATGAGTGATGCCTCATCGCCGGAAGCTGTGTACACAACGTCCCTGAGGGACGAGTAGACATGATTGGCAAACGCCGGAGGAAGAGGTTAGTGTGTTGTCGGAGAACTGAATCAGTATTTTTATAACTGTAGACTATTCTTCAGGGATTTGGACATGGCTGCTTGCCTTTAGCCATCTCGGAATTCTGTTGGAGAACATTGTTTTCGCGTTAGTAAACGTTGTTCCGAGCAACTGTAAGCAAACAGCAACATTATTATTGAGATCCTTATTTTATTTTTAAGGATATGAATTTTCTTGAGATCCTTGTTTAATGTTTGGGATTTCATTATTTTCTTGAGGTCCTTTTTTGATCTTAAGATATTTGTTTGATTTTCATAGGTTCTTTATTTATTTTCATGGGTTCCTTATTTTCTGAGATTCTTATTTTCGTAAAGTCTTTATTTGAGTTTCTTGGGATTTTTTATTTCCTTGGGATCTTTCAGTTTCTTGAGGTCTTTATATGATTTTTTTAGATCTTTATTTACGCTTTTTGCGTGTGTGGATGAAGGAGACTAGAGGTGAAATTTGTTGTGAATGTTACTCTGACAATGTTTACGAGTTAAAACACAAAGCAGATACTCAAATGACTTTAAGACACTAACTGAATATTTGTCTTTTTTAAATTTTATATTGTCTTTGGTATAAGAACTGTGTGGGGACGAGATAAGTGTTCCAGACTGGTCAATGTTAGATTTCGAAATATTCCATTAAAAATGACTTTCCAGAGGGAAATACTCGCTTTACACAGTAAAATCCAACAAAAATGAGATCTGAAGCCTTTATTTGATGACCAGAACATATAAATTATTTGTTTTATATTTATAATTTGGGGGAGGGAATGGACGCAGCACTCAGTAAACATAATTAGCTCCCAACTAAAGCCTGTTTAATACATTTTAACATTCGGATTTTCTCTTATTTGTTAACGGATGAACTTATTCTACTCACATCAAACCGTTACATCCTATCTTTGCTTCAAAGAAGTGCGTTGTGCTTGGTTTGATCTCTGTGTGCCCACACCCCTGTAGTACATTATCGTCAGACATCAAACTTTGTCAGCATTTTTATAAACAACACAAGGGCCTCTCTTCAATGTCATTTCTCTTTCGTGCAACGGTTCTATAGCAGGTAAATTAAAACAAAGTAAAAGCGAGCTTTGATCACAGTTTTATCTGTCTTGTGTAATGAGCTGTCTTTGATCACAGTCTTATATAGTCCAGCATTTGTTTGCACGTGCCATCATGCGCTGACAGAAATGTAGAGAGAAAGAGAAATATATACAACAAAAAAATGTTAAAGCTGAAAACACATGAGAACAAACATAATTATATTTTTTGTTCTGGGCAGATACGCACCTGTTATTCCAGCTTCGGGATGTGCAAATTGGAAAAATAATAGTCGCAGCAGGCAAAGGAGTATTTATAAAACGATCTTTTTTTGTCCAAATCCTCTGATCTTTATTAAATGTATCCGTCTTCAACAAGATAATGACCTGTCCTAGAAATAATGAACTTAAGAGAAAAATTCATCACTGTTAGAAGATCGACTCTTTCTTTGATCTTGCTGAAGTTGAGAGGTAACGGCATTTCTCTTTAGTGCTCTGACTCTTATAACCCTCATATTTATCGGTTATTTCCTTTGTTTGTTTGTTTCTTGTTTCTTTCTTTCTTTTCTCTCTGCATTCTCTGTGCACATGTGTCTGCGTGCATCCGTAAGAAAAAGATGGCAGTGGGTGGGTGCAATGACCGTAACGTTGAAGTTTTTTCTTGTCGAAATAAACGACAGGTAAAAAAGACACCCTGCACATTCATCAAACATGTCATGCGAAAATGACTCCAGATGCAGGAATGTGCTGCAGAATGAAACGAAATCATAAATATCTCGAACCTAACCACAAATACTTTCGTTTGATGCCAGCGAGTTGGATGGTGTGTTGAGCTGAAACTCTTCTCATTAATATGTCCACAGTTGTGTGTCTGTGTGAATAAATTTATGCTTGCATGCATCATCGAGATTTGGGAGGAATTCGTGATCCACCTATTGGAGATTTTGAATATGGGGGAAGGTGTTATGGAGGTACCAGGGAAAAAGCCCAGCGCCACACTTGTCAACAGGTAGTTTGCGATCATGAAGAGTACACGAAGATTTGAATTTACAATGCGACTGTTACTCAGTCATTAGCTAGCTTTTCCCCAAATCAGGAATGAGACACAAACTATCAAGGCTCCAACAAAATGCAAGAGCTGGACAATAAGTCTTTCTGTGCATGGTTGCAGGTTTGCCAACATTTTACATGCCATTCTCCATATTTCAACATTTTAATATTTTATTTGTCCTTAGTTCAGTGATAAAAATAACTACCTTTAAATAAACAAACTACAAATGGTGTAAAAAGTGAATGCCAAGAGTTTTGTTTAATATCCCATGAAATGTTAAAACCTTTGTAATTTTTTATCCAAAATGTCCTGATGCTTAAAAACACTGAAGTGAAAAGAAGTTTTAAACAGTTTTATTGCAGGAAAATGATAATTTTTTTTATAAAAGAACAAGGAATTCGTTAGTAAACTTTAAAAGTTCACCACCGAGTCATTCTTTGTGCTCCACATTAAATTCCTTCGCATTATAAATGTTTTAAGGTAATACCAGTACGTTTCTGAAAAAAATAATAAAGAAAAATATTTCAGCTTATTGTTGGCTTATGTACATAACTGTCTGCTTTTATGTGAACTGAGAATGTGTGCATGGCGTAACTCCATGCTAACACAGGAGTAGTGATGCCAAGTCGCCAAGGAGTAAGGGAACAAAATTCTTGTCTCCATAGGTTAGGACATACTGTCTAAACGTACATTGCTTTGTTACTTTAACTTTAAAGCCTCTTTGCTAGTTTTATGACTATAATCCTAGGAATAATCATTAACTGCAATGTCTAGAGCAGCCTTGTAGAGACAAAATGATTGCACTTTTTCTCCTAATTTCCCCAGTTTTACCCTGGGATAACTGCTATCATTCTCTTTATGAACACTCCGACACGTCTTCAGCTTTCTTCTATGCCGATGGACTTTTATTGGAGACCGAAAGTTCCGGAGGTTAGTTTTCAGGATTCGGGAGAAGCAGTCGCTGCTCTTTGACGTGGCTCAGACCGAGAGGGGAAAGGACGACATACGTCGGACAAGGCACCACGGGTGGATAGTCATTGAACGTCATATACTGTGACCAGATAGTCTGCTACCTTTGATATGTGATTGTTAGAGAGAGAGAGAAAGAGAGAGAGAATTACATTAAAAGTTGAAATACAACCATTATTAGAACTTTTTGTATTTTTCTACTGAAACTTAATTTCCGGACTACTTCATTACGAGTCTGTGCGGCAAGGTAATTTTTCGCATGCATACTAAATGTCTTCGTTCGCATGCACTCCATGTCGCTCGCACTTTGCGCAATTCCTTTATTTTATATCCGGAAACGAAAGTTTATCTTTGTCTAAATTTAAGATCGTGGATAAAAACGCAATTTTTTTTTAATGCGTTCCTTCAAATAAGTAAGAATAATGCCGAACGAAAACACAAAAAAATAAATTGAAAGGTAAATATTTGAAGGAAAGTTATTTTCAATTCGAGAGTAAATGGCTAAACAATTCTGTTGTCGCTTTTCTCAACATTTTAAACAGGATGCTGCATCGTGCTAATTTTTTTTAAAAAGATAAAATTTCCTACACATTTCTTACCCATCTTATGTAATGGCGAAAGGTTTATAGAAACAGACGAACCTAGAAACTGAATTTTATTTATAGTAATTAAAACTCTTTTTGATTTCGCTTTCAAGTATCAACTTGACAAGTCTAAAAATAAAAATCAAGAGAAATACAGGAAATTTGCATTTTCAAGTCCTAACTAGGTTCGCGCTTTACTCGCAGTTATAAGAAAATATTGTTAATGAAAAGGAAAACATGCAAAGAGAGGCGGTAAAAAGTTAAAGTTTTAAAAACTACACAAAAGGCATGAAAGAAAGAAAGAAAGAAAGAAAAGAAAAGAAAAGGAAAGAAAAGAAAAGAAAAGAAAAGAAAAGGAAAGGAAAGGAAAGAAAAGAAAAGGAAAGGAAAGGAAAGAAAAGAAAGAAAGAAAGAAAGAAAGAAAGAAAGAAAGAAAGAAAGAAAGAAAGAAAGAAAGAAAGAAAAAGCAAAACCAGATCATAATAAAAGTACTTAAAAAGTAAATGACATCCTTTTCGAGGCGCAGGACGTGAGAGAACACAAGAGGGGAAAAAAGAAAATGAAAAATCCCGATGAACGATTACTACTTACCCGAAAGAAACACGAGTACCAGCTGAGGATCAGTAATGAAATTACTCGGGTGGATGTAGAAAACTCCAGTATCGTACCCTTCAGTCTTTTCTTGTGGTCACAAGTCTACCCGATCTGACTGGCTGCACAGGGTGTCGCGTGAAGCAGTGCACCACTACTTGTGATCATGCCAACACTTCCCAAGCTCCAGCCTCAGTCTCCATGATGGGCTGCTGTGTGTTTAGCCAGGCCAATGCCAGGTGAGAGCGGCGCCTTTACAATAAAGCCTGCTAATGCTTACCTGTACAGGTAGCAGGCAAGATATACCTGCTGCCTCGTGCAGGACAGGTTGCAGGGAGTGAAGAAGAAACAAGCATTACAATAAAGGGGAGGGGGATCCAAGCATGTGTGTGAGCATGAGCATGAGTACAGCAACAACTTAACTTAGGGAATGATGATGATGATGATGATTGATGATGATTGATGATTATGATTGATGATTGATTGATTGATGATTGATGATGTTGTGTGATTTATATAGCGCATGATCCCGCTCATTAAGGAGCATGCTCTCGGTGCTTGAGACGAGAACGAGACACAGACAACAGAGGATGGAAGGATAAGCAACAGTACTAATAAAAGACAAGAAGGGAATGAATGCACAAGCAAGTCTTCTTCGCAATCTAATGAGATGATATGATGTCTTTCTGGAAAAAGCTCAGCATCTTTTTCCATCTCCTAATTGTCATTTTTATGTAGACTACCATCAGTGCAGATGTTAGTGGGTTAATAACTGCTTCACTGACATCATGAAAACCATTCCTAACGAACTGGTGACAAGCAATTGTACAAGATGTTAACGAGATATAAACTGGAAATTTTTTATCTACCAAAAAAACAACAACAAATGGTCGTGGAGCAATGTGATATAGCTTATCTGTCGCAATGACAGATGTGGCACAGAATGGGCAACGGAACAGTTAATATCTTGTTTCCTTTTCTTACCCTGTGTGTTGCCTCCAAACTTTATACCACCGAAAAGCTTATCTGACATTTACCCAGGAAGTGTCAGGAGGCACAAGTATGCATGGACGCGCACACACACACACACACATACATCATATAGGCAATTTTGAGAACAATATGTCTGTCTGAAATAATTGCACAAATTAATATACTTAAATGCGAACAATATCAAAGCATCTTTTCCTGAGCAGTAAGTGAGGAGTTTTAAAAATACCGAAGAGTGTTCTTTAGCACGCCTGACTTTCTCTCACACTGATTGGTTTCAAGTATCTTAGGTGTGCGTGCATGCAGGCAAGCATCTCACGCAAAAGACAAAATCATTTGCATGCACATTCACCTTTTTAATGTTCTTATCATCATGTTTATATTTATGCCCAGTATAAAAACATGTAAACAGAATATATGAATCAACTAAAAACAATTAGAATACACGTATCACAATAAAAGACAATTTTATAAGCAAGATCTTTGAACACAGTGCCATTTCCTTAAAGATGTAATATATCATGTTTTTTAAGTAAAATAATATGGGAATCTTTTGTTTATATTTCTAGTCATAAAAGATATTGTGCAGTGTTATAACAACCATGGTAATAAACAATGCTCAAAGGCTTTATTGGATTACATATAAACCACATTAGACAAATGTCAAGGCATTTTCATGAAAGAATGAAAGTATAAAAGAAAGAAAGGAAGAAAGTGAAAGACAGAAGCTGACTCTTTCACACACTTTGTGTAATCCAGAATATGAGATTGTGAAAGAAGAGGTGTCTTCAAGAACTAAGATGGAAATAAGTTGCATAAGAAACAAAATCTCTTCATGGAATGCCCATTGACAGAAAGGGACCTAGGATCACTCTCGGGAACAGAAATCCTGCAATTCAACCCTCTACCTGAAGTTGAAAAGTTGGCTTTTTTAAAATAAAAATAATGAGCTATATGTATGCTGTTGTCTACATAAGGCATACCAACAGAACACCACTAACTCAGTAAATTATCACTATTTATATGATCTAACTACTTGTCAGTTAAAATGCAAAAACAAGGTTACTTCAGCAAATATTTACTAGTAATGATAATCACAAAAAATGTCAAATACTGACATTTATTTACTGCAAGAAAAAGTGTGTAACTGCAAAACAATGTGCTGCATTTTTTACATTTGAGGGTATGCTGTTTTTGATGCCAGCAATTCTTTATGCTAAACTGATAACTTACGTCTTTAGCTTATCTGAAATCATCTTGTAAAATGGCAGAATCAGGAAAGACAAATAAAGATATGAGTGGAAAAAAAAACATCAAAACTGGATTAAATGGAATGTTCTGGAAGATAAAGATCAGCCCAGTTTAAAGATCACTGTTAAAATTGGAAGTATAGTTAAGACAATAGAACAGCACAAAA
The DNA here is from genome assembly GCA_004794325.1 of Pomacea maculata. Lineage (NCBI taxonomy): Eukaryota > Metazoa > Mollusca > Gastropoda > Architaenioglossa > Ampullariidae > Pomacea > Pomacea maculata. The sequence goes on from SRHC01000610.1 coordinate 44,770, forward strand.
CAGCAGTAAGCGTACAACACAGGTAACACTGGGTTGTTACAATGTACCAAGAGATCTTATAACCTCTGTGATCAGAAGCCATTTATTATTTAGGCATACATCACCAACACACATGGAGTGCAAGTAAACTTCTAAACTCAAGACAGATCCGGGGCATTATTTTCTTGAAAGCTGTAGAGTTTAGCTGATATTTAGTTCATCATCATTGATGATCCAACAATTTCACCATGTACCAGAAAAACCACACCTATATAACATGTAAATACAGATGTAGATGTATTTCTGCAGATATGTTGTGTCAGAAACAATTATGCACTCATTCCCTACATATAACACCTGCACATGCACACCTATCCATTCATACATACACAAACATGTTCACAAATAGGCATATCTGTGCATGCACACACACAACACACAGTCCTGCATATTATAAATGCACGAGGACAATTTTGGAAAAAGAACGACATACAATAACAAAGCAATGACCTACTTGCAAAAAGCTATTGTTTAATACAATAGTAATAAACAAGTAGGCAGCTGCCTTTTATGATGAAATCATATCAGTTAGGGCACTAAACATTCAGCTGTGTTGCACCTTGAAAGAATGACTAGATTGGTCCAACAGTGAAAAAAATAAAATGCTGGAGCACAAGGATCTGTCCACAAATCTGCCCAAACAAATAATACTAGTGGAAGAGGTCAGGTCCCACATTTAAAAAGGCAGTGAGAAGTATGAGTACCAGGAATTCACCAGCAGCTGTAAAGTCTAAATTAAACAGTAATTTAAGCAATACTGAATGGGACAAAAGTCCTATGAATGCACCCTGCTTTTTATTGAGTGGAATGTAGTTTCATCACACAAAAGTATGACAATCTTGCATGTGGAGAATCATAAATGACAAAAATATTCAATATTTCCAGTCTCACTCAAATATTAATGGCCACTGGTGAATAAAAAAACCAACTTTCATGAGACAGAGTTATCTTAGCTTGGAACGAAAAAAGTGATCCAGTGCTGACAGAGAGTTATGCATAGAAAATGTTTCTCTCCATCTAGATATACTTAATGCACACTTAATTTCATTTACACCTTTCAACAGCTTTCTCTGTTGTAACAAGGTTCAGAGCTTTGCAACAAGACCCTCTTTATTGCTGCTTGCTAACCTAATCTCAAATTCCACGTGCTCTGTGCCGTTTGCATGTGTGTGCTTTTGAATGTGCATCAGATTGAGCAACATGCGATGGAAGACCTGTGACAATCCTCAAAACAAACATTCCAACAGGAAGTCTTGTATGTTGAATGATCATGATATTGATCATAGGTTTAACCCTCATTATAGATGTTTGGCTGCATAGATAAACTGCTGTCCACAACTTCAACCACCACACTCTTGATTCAAATTCATTCATCTTCAGGGATTGAGGTGAAGTAGATATATCCAACAAGCATGCAAATTCCAATAGTTAGCACAGGCACAGCAATCCTGAGCATATTTCCTGCTCCATCATCTGGCTGCCCCCGACTCTGCCGTCGTCGTCTTGGCCTTGATCTTCTCCTGTATGAGGCTCGAGCCATTGTATTACAGCTAGTCTTTCTGTTCTCTGATCTTTCTTAGATCTTCAAAAGAAAATGTGGAATTGTTATTCCAGGTTTGTAAGCAACGCCTTTTAAATCATATGGTGGTGATTGATGTGAAGTGCAATGCCTTGGCTTGAATTGGATCGCAGACTGGGCACGACCTGCTGATTTATTACTGTTAAATGTCAGTATTCCATATCAGATTATTAATGAATATTGTATTAACAATATCTTTAATCATCATTATGTACAATTAAATTCTGCAACGTGCACATTTTAAGTGAAATAATTGACCATTGGCATGAACTCAGCCAAATATAATATGTTTTAATGTTTCATCGATTTTGTCAATTATTTCATATCTGTTAAACATAAAGAACAAAACCCTCTGTTCTACTCTGCTACACTTTACAATAAAAGTGACAATTGCACGAGCCAAACAAACTAACATTGAGCTGTCAATAATAGTGATTTCGTATCTATAATGGTTACAAGGAGACAAAGGGAGAGATGGATGAAATGGGAGACAGAGAACTAAACTTATGTCAGACAATCTACACTCTAGACTAACAGACATTTACTAGAAAAATACTGTAGCTCGCAGAAGAAGTTTCTGAAATAACAGATCCTCTATTACTTCCATTCTATTCGTTCACCTAGGAAACGCGTTGCGAGTCTAATCTTAGCTACTACTTCCAACGACTGCCCAATGTTCAATCAATTAACGAATCAGTAAGATGCAATGAAATATTTTCTTGTGTTTCCTACCTGTGCCCCTGTGTTCTTCTTACTATCAAAAGACAGCAATGGAACAAGTAAAACAATCCAGTTGCCGGATGGAAATGGCAGCACGTTACGTTTGACTCCAGGCGTGCGTTGTTTACGTCGGTGAAAGGTGCATAACTCTTGGACTCCTACACTTGCAGAGTGGCCTCTCTTGGTTTTCTCTTATTTAATTATTGTTAAAGGGAAATAATTCTCAAATAATTATGGCGCACACATCGCTGTATTCGTATCTTAATTCGGTAAGTTGTATGATGTCTTCGATTCAAAAGAGCTATGTTTGAAGAAATAATAAGGTGCCAGTCATTTTCCAGCACTTGCTCAAGTCAAATGTAGTTTTTAAGATATGGACTTCATGCAGATGAAGGTGGCTCGTTATATTTTCAAAATATTTTCCCACCCTGGACTCAATTCAAAAGCTGTGCTCAAACACAGGGTTTCGGACGCCTTTTTCCTAGCCGAGAAGGGAACTGGGAAAGTAAAGAGTTACGGATAATTACTAAGTAACCTTACACATTCTAAAAGTCATTTTTCTCACAATAATCAATGTCCTGGCACACTCCATCTGATAGAAAAAGTATTATAGCAATCAAAATCATATATTTACAGTATTTATGTCCACAATAAATGTGCAGCGAATTGCAGTTACAACATAGATCATTTGGGCTGCGATTTGTTAGGATTAAAACTGTTTGAATGAGCGAACTGCTAAGGGCGAAGCAGCAGGAAGAAGGTTCGCATCTTGATAAAGCTCGTACATGTAATAATTTGTATAAATACAAGTTTTTGTTTCTAGTTGAATGATGCTTTGGCCAACAAGGATGGAGAAAAAGCGTCTGTAAGTAATGCATTTTTCAATTAATTTAAATTATCTTGGGTTTTTCCTACTTGTTCAAGTTTAACAAATGTATACAAAAGAAAAATAAATGATCACAGTGTTATATTCTAAAATGTGATGTAGCCACCTGTTGTTAGTAATGTGTATGCTAATATTTACGTACATATTGAGTTTGTACATATGCATATGTGTGTAAAGTTAGTGTATGTGTGCATACTTAGGAGAAATGCATATAAGTTTTCTGTTTATGTATGTGTGTATGAGCATATATGGGGGAGGGGGGAGGAGGATAGTTTTGATGCAAGTTGGGAACTCTAACCTATGCATGCTATTATATAGAGATTTCCTTTCTGTGAGCCTTCCTTTCAGAGCATGAACATTTACTCCACTAAAGAAGTTGTCAGTGTTCATACTACATATTGATGTAATAAAGTTATCGTTATTTTAACATTAGATTTAAACATTTTTTTCATCCTGTTGTAATATTATATGGTACTTATAAGTATTTTTTATCTGTGGCAGTCATTTTTATCATTCCATCATCCACATGTGGCCAATCCTCGTCTGCAGCTTGAAAGACCAGAGGAGCCTTGTGAAAAGGTTTTTGATCAGCCATATGATGAGATTGTAGCCGCACATCTTAGGTGAGGACTTGCAAAACTGTGAATTTTGCTCTCTAGAACCTGGATGTTCTGGTATTCAGTCTTTCATTTCTTTTAAAATTTTAATGAACTTTTTTGCTTGCTGTTATCACATATTGCTGACATGTGAAGGGTGTACATAGCGACCAATGTAGTCATGTTGATTCTGCAGGAGAAAATTAAAGGGGTTTTTAGTGTATGTTAGGAGACTGACTCTGGCCTCTGTCTCCGATGATCTTGTGTCTTTAGACCACCTTAATCATGGCAAATAATGCAGTACTACTTATTTTGTGATGTTTCATCAACAACAAAAATCAGTGGTTGTCATGATCTTTGCACAAGGACACATCTGGGTAGCATGCAAATGGTGAGGGTTTCTCTTTGTGCAATTCATTGTGATACTTTTTACCAAGGGTATCATCTAGATTTCCTAGCACTGAGTACAACCCATTCTTTTGAAAAGCAAAAATTGCCATCCTTTAGGGTAGGGGGGTTTGGACCTCTTAGGGTGATTTTTGTGACTAATTTCTGAATACCCTAAGTGAACCATGTTTGTTTTCAGATGCTGTTGGGCTGTGGCAAATCATGACTTTGTGGAAGCCTATGTCTGCCAATCCCTTGTTGTACAGTATCCTTTGCAGAAGATAAGAGCAAAGTGCTGAGTAAGGTTACAGCTAACCTTATGTCTCTCTCATGTTCTTTTATGCCTCCTTTTTTCATTCTTTTTCTCTAAGCAATGGCTTTATAATAATTTTTTTTATCACAATAACAAGTCAGTCATTCTTTAGAAAAGTGTTGGCCTTGACAACTTACCTTCAACAGGTTGTTCATCCGTGAATTCCAGAGTCAAAAAGAAGATAACTGGGCGCTACCCATTATGTTTGCCATATGCTTAGACCTGCGACTTTTTGCACAAAGTGTGAGTATATTCATCTTTACATCTGTTTTAAATCTTTCTTTATAAATTAATAAATATGGCCAGCTACTCTTCTAGAACTTTTTGTAACACTTTTACATCACACGTGCAGCCTTACCTGTCTATGGCCAGAACATGTTGACTCGGGTATACAACTTTCACTCCAAAAACAATGTACCCTCTCTTCTCTCCACAGACATGGCAGACAAAATGATTCTCACTTACATATACTAATGTGTCACCAAAGCAAAGATACACTGAACAAAAGATAAAATACTGGGTATAGCAGCTAATTAAAAAAAGAAGTATATGCATCATATTTTAGTAAATGAGAACTAGAATTGGATGTACACATTTTATGTTCTTTTTAGCCTGTAGTGATGTTTTGCGTTTTTTTGGTAATGTTTGATATTACTGTCAGCAGAAACAATAATTTCCTGGGATCAGGAAAGATATTTTATATTTTGTATTTGTGTAACCTTTATTTAGATGATTTTATGGTACAAAGTTCAAATATGTATGCACACAAACACATGAACAGTTCCTTGCAAATGTTGATTTCAACATTGAAACATCTCTGTGTTTTTACTTCACCTGGCTGCTCCTGCATTGCCTGAGTGTTTTGTGTCATGGACTATTTTTCTTTATTTATGCAATAAATTTCTGTTCCTACAGGCAGACATCCAGGCAGTGAAAAAAAGCCACGGTAAGCCAGGCGAGCATCTAGAGAAAGCTGCTGAATTGTTGATGGGTTGCTTCCGAGTCTGTGCTTCTGACAAGTAGGAAAAATAGCTTCCTTATTTATTTACCATTCATTTTTCTTTTAGGTGTGAGTTTTCACTTAGGAGAAAATAAATCAAAACAAATAGCCAATCTTCTTTCTTATGTATATGTTTTTGTCCTACATTTTTGCTGTAAAAATAAAAGTCAATAAATAGTACATCTTTAGCTCTGGCTGAGATCTTGAAGCTACAATATATATCATTTTTAACATCATTGTCAATGCCTGATGAATAGATTTTGTGTAGTTTGTGATATTTGTACTGTATACACCTTTTTCTATGTCGTTGCTCATGTATACTTTTTAGAAAGACTGAATTCAAAAGTATTTTTTATTATAAAGATTGTTTCTCCAATCAAATACAGACTTGAGTATGACAGCCAACATTTGCATAAAAGTATAATACTTTTCTTTACATATTTTTATAACTTTTCAGTGTAAACTGTTGACGATGTTAGTGGAAAACCGTTTATCTTTAGCACCAGGAGAGATCCATAAACTCGGACAGACTTTATTTTAAATAACATCTCCTTGAACATACTCTCTTCTGACTGCAGCCGGGCTGCCATTGAAGATTCCAAGAAATGGGGCATGTTGAGCCTTGTCAATCATCTCTTCAAAATTTACTTCAAAGTAAGTAATTTCAGCTTGTCCAGTTCTTAAAAGTCATGATTATAAAGAGTTTGAAATGATGTGTGTGTCCTTGTAGCAGTGGAGTTAAATACCCACAACTAGGAATTACCAGAAGCCAGTGGCTTTATCTACTTGTTATGAACAATACCCACATGTGGGTGAGAGATGTCCCTTTGCCTTCTGGCTGAAGGAGACCACCTCTCTGTTGTTTTGTCTCATTCATGGATCTACTTCGACTTTTGGTATCTGGGATGTTGTGCCATTTTCCTTTGTTATGGATTGTTCTTTGATGCTTATGCTTCATCATTTCTTCCAGTAGACATCTTCATCCAATAAAGGCTTTTGTATCCTGGTCTTCATTTTGCCATTTTGGGTTTTTGACTGATTAGGAGCCTCCTTCACTGACACTGTTAACTTTTCTGGCATTGTGGACCATGCTTTTTCGTTTGTTTTTTTTTTTTTATTTACAAACCATGTACATTGCTACATGTTCTGTAGATTAGATTTTGGATCTATGGGTTTTAGCAATGTCATGAGCTGAGAGATGTTTCGTGTCATCCGACATATTACTCCATGCTTGTTTGCTTCCTCAGAACCAAGATTGTGCTCCTTTCTCATCTGTGTTACCCTAAAACTTCAAATGCAGTATCTAAATGTTTATATGTCAAAACTGCATGTGGAATGTTGCGGCCCTATTCTCCTCGAGGAGTAACAAGGAATAAACTACATGTGGGATGATCCATAAGGAATGTAAACACAAAAAAGTGTTGCATATACATAAAGTTTTAAGTGTTTTTTGGCACTGAGGATTAACGAGGTTTCAACCTCTGATCTGTAACTTGCCATTTTCGAAAGGCAGTGACTAGCGTTAGAAAATTCTATATTACTGCCTGGAAAGAACCAACTAAACAATGCTAAGAAAGGTAACTGCAGAAAAATTATTCCTAATGCTATATCTGAAGTTACATCCTTTAGTCTACCTGTGGAAATGAAAAAACAAAAGGACTAGTCTTCGTAATAGTCCCTTTCGCAGTGATCTTAGCACTCGCGCATGCTTTTGTAAAATTGGTCTACGAAGTGACTCCTTTAACACAATGGATGTTTCAAGTAATATCAGTTTTGATAACTTTGTCTGTTTGAGATATTGGAAATAATACCTATTTAATGTAAATTCATGTGTTATTAAAGTGGACGCCACTTTACTATATTGTGTTGAAACTTTCTTTCAGATAAACAAACTTCATCTTTGCAAGCCACTGATTCGAGCTATAGACAGTCTTCCTATTAAAGAAAGGTTTAGCTTATCACAGCTTATTACATACAGGTGATAGTAAGCTTTCATGTTATGTCACATTTAGGTGATATTAAGCTTTCACATAAAGTCACATACAAGTGACATTAAGTTTTTGCATGTTATGTCACCTTCACCGTCTCTTAGTGATCACAAGCATTGTTAATACATTAAACTGCTTTATCTCACTTGAATTCACCTTATCAACGTCATGGCTTATCCACATTTTTATGCAAATGTTTGTCCCATTTTATTTTTGTTCAGAATATATTTTTAACTCATGTAATGTATGTTTAGTTTACAATTTTTTGCGTTCATTGTCTTTTTCAGGTTCTATGTTGGAAGGAAGGCTATGTTTGACAGCGATTTTAAAGCAGGTGTGAAGTTCTTGAAAAATTTTCGTTGACACTTTTTGTTCAAGGCTGTAGATATTAATGCATTTTCAGTGTAAATGACCTTTCTTTTTATTATTTTTTTTCAATAGAAAAGAATTGATGTTGTAAAATCCAGCTATTTTAGAGGTCTGCTTTTGGAGTTGTGCCCATTTTATTTTAAGTATAGATGTTCAGCTCCCTTTCTGCCCAGACTATGGGTATGTCAAGAACAAATTAAAGAGATGATACTTTTAAAAAACAATCTATCCATGACAAGTTCATTTGAGAAATTGCCTTAAAAAGAGAGATGTAGAAAAATGCAGCTTTCTTGACAATGCCAGTTCTGATGATGCATTTGTGCAGCTGAAGAGTACTTGACATTTTCCTTCCAACACTGTCATCGTCGAAGCATAAAGAATAAACGTTTTATTTTAATCTACCTCATTCCTGTCAAGATGTTGTTGGTAAGTGGAACCTTTGCTGCTGAAATCCTTTTTCTAATCCTTATAATCGTGTGTTTTATTTTTCATTTTTCTGCCTGTAGAATTCATTGTGCCTGCCTTTAAATTGGGGAAATGTGCTATAAAAAATAATTATTATTGTCAAATGTGGCTTTTTCTTTGCAAATATAGCTGTATATCTTGTTATCTGACTTATAAATGCAGTTGTATTGTCAATCAGACTTGAAAATTGTGGTTAAGCTGCTCAGTTAAGTGGTTCTTGTCTTCCAGGGACACATGCCAAGGCAAGATTTACTGGCAAAGCACGACTTGCTTCAGTTTTCTGATGTGGCTCGAGCAGTCAGGTACGTGTTACAGTCTGCTCATTAAAAGTCTGCCAGAATGCTAAATATTTTTACATTGACTAAGATGAGTTTGGAAAATGATGCTGCTGTGCTGTTTAGTTAGAAGGTAATCAGGTAATCAGTAATGTAGATCATGCTTCTCCATTACCTCGCTGGGGCAAACAGATGCAGTAGTATCCTGCCGTACTTATTCACTAGTGCATGGATCCTGGTTGACATTTTTTGTGTGAATTATAATATGTAGCTAGATAATTGTGACAAAAAGGAAGTTTAGTCCTTTAAATGTGCGCTGAAAATGCATCTTTTCCGTAAACATTACTCCTAACAACCTTTCCCATAATGCTAGTCCTTTTTCACATCCTTCATTTTGCAATATCATGTTACTCTCACCTCTTGTTCTTGTTATTCGGTTCCTCTTTGTGTTTTCTGTATTTGATTTTATTCTTCGTTTAGTATGGTTGCTTATTCTTTTATAGCTCATATGTTATTTGTTTGTTTTCCTGTCCCTCGTTTGCTGTCCATGTTTCGTTCTTGTTCTTAAGAGCTAAGAGCATGCTCCTTAGGAGTGTGAGTATGCGCTTTACAAATTTTGCATTTCTTACTATTGTTAATATTCATTTAAGCAGACTTTTGACTATAATTTATCTTCTAATGCAAGTAAATTCTGAAGTGGTGTTTCTGCTTTTTTGTTTTGTTCTCAGCTCTGGCAACCTGCTGCAGTTAAATGAAGCCTTACAGAGGCATGAGGCCTTCTTCATTCGCTGTGGTATCTATCTGATTCTGGAAAAGCTCAAGGTTATCACATACAGAAATCTTTTCAAAAAAGTGTAAGGGCACATTTTTTTTGTTGCTGTGATTGAAAGCACTATTATGAGTTGAGCACAATGATACAAAGGCATAGCCTGTATGCTAAATGCTAAAATATATCCTTATCAGCAGGAAACAGCAGTAGTAGTACAAGAGTACAAAATTTACAGACTACAACAATGAGGAATTGCAGAAAGTGGGTTAGGGGAAATTTTCTCAACTATTGTATAGAATCAAATGTCCTAAACCTTCCATAGCAAAGACGTAAGCAACCCCATTGCTACATATATTACAGATTGTGTTTTAAGAATATTTTGTGCAACTCAGATGATGATCATAATGGTTTAACATTTCTTTGCTTTGCCTCATGTTGCAGGTACTTGGTGCTGGACAAAAAGCATCACATTCCCATCCATGCCTTTACCACAGCTCTGAGAATGATGCAGGTATTGGAACTTTGCTAATTTTTTTCAAGTTTACTGTGTTGTTAAAAGCTAATCTGATTGCAAAATTATTTTCAAATGAGTGGGATGGAGTTGATAATAAAACACTAGCTTTGAAGGAGCCATTATTATAAGTTACTGAGCAAGAAAACTATTCCTTTCATGAAGTACAGACCTTTAAACTCCATTTCTTCCATTTAAACTCCATTTCTTCCCTGCATTTAAGACAGAGATCAAGGGTTCATTGCTTGTGATGTCACAGAAGTGGGCTTGGTGATTTTTGGAGCCCTCATATTGGCTATATATAACCTTTGCTGATGTTAGTAGTTAGAATTGAGATCAGTCCATGTGCTTTTCTCTTTAAAAAAATTTAGTAACAAACTAATGACAGCAATTCTCTAAAACTGCCAGCAACAATAACCTACTTATACAGGAAATGTCATAGGCACATTTTCAGATTCTTGTATTCTTTCTGTAGTTTACAGTTATCTTATTCTTCACTCTAAGCTTTCTTTCATTCTTGTGAACTTTGTGTCATTTTTGAGTAGCATTTTGTTATTATTTTCAGCAGTTACAAGATTCTCTTTGATGAAGCATCTATTTTCCTTTTTTTCTGGAGTATATTCATTGCTTCCTTGGGGAACAAAAATGTTCCATCCCAAAAATAGCATAGTGATCTTGTACAATAACAGAGTTGATTTCATAGTTTTTGCTTGCTCTAGTCATGTTTGCCGATTTCAGGTGGAAGACATTGATGATGATGAGAGCCAGTGTATTGTTGCCAACTTGATATGGGAGGTGAGCATTAAGTTTTTTCACAAATGTTACCTCCTGCTCATCATACTCTTAGTCTGTAGGAGCATTCTACTGCTAGACCCCATGTTAACCTCATTCAAGTTCATTAGGTGCAGATAATGAGGCAATGCTCTTTACATCTCAAGCCCGGCAAGACACACTGAGACAGCAGCAGATGATACTGCAGACAAGCTGCATCATTACAGATGCACATGCACCTGGTACTAAAACTTGATGGCTGTGCTTGTAGATGAGAAGAATTTATAGAACCCCAGTAATAAACAAGTGAAGTAGGCCATTAGAAATTGTATGCTGTATTTGTGTCTACAAGTTGGATTTTCATTTTCAAATATGATTTGAAAATCACTTACAGGTAGACACCATGTAAAGATGGCTTTAAATGTCTAAATACCTCCTTTTATGTAGTTCTTTTCAGGATTTTTACCAGTTCTGTGACATAGTAGAGCCTGGTAAAGCTTGAATCTAGAAAAATTGTTTTTATCCTCGGTTCATTATTTATATGGGCTATGAGTGATGCTTTTAATCACTGAAAATATCTCTTCTGTTTCAGAAAAAAATCAAGGGGTACATCTCCGAGCCTCACAAACTTCTGGTTGTCAGCAAAGCCAATCCCTTCCCGGCCTTATCCTAAATCTTGTACAGTTGTAAAATTGCAAGACTTTTACATGTTTCTATATTTGAGTAAACAGGAAGTTACCAGGAAAACTTTTGTGTTCTAAAATATAAATGAATACATTTGTGCTACTGTATGTAGGAGTATGGTTATGTTGGGTACGAAAAGTTTAGGTACCTGCATTAAACTTTTGCAATATGAGCTTATATGAAGTGGGTTTTTTTTCCCTTTTCCAAATTTATTTATTTATTTTTAAATCTGTCACAGCAATCACTTCTGTCGTTGTCAAGATAGTAACAGTTTGATTGTTGGAGTAAAGGTTAAACATACAAGTCCTCGCTCATGACTACAGTTGTCAAGTGACTTTGAAGCAAGATTTTCAGGCAAAAGCTACAGGTCCTTGATTATGATTGCCTCGTGACCTTGGTCAGTGCACTTTAGTCTGTGCCCAGTCTTACTCTCCACTCCTCCATCAACCACAGACAAACAGAAAGCAAAGACACCAATTAGTCTTGTTACTTGAGAAAATATATGTTATTCAGAGTAAATGATTCCTAAACATACCATTACAACAACTGATGCATACAGACATATATTTATATAGCATATTCTTGAGAACAAGAAAGCGTACTTCCATCTTCCAGCGTAAGAAAGGACTTGTGCATTTACTGTAGTAAATAGTTCAATGGAACAGAAAGGGAGCAGAGCCCACACCCATGCTTAAGCAAATTAAAAGCATGTTACTCAAGCATGGATACTTAACCAGCATAAAAATAAGATGGAATTAATTCAAATCTTTAGATACACAAAAGTTCACTACTTAGTGCAAGTTACTCTGTTTTTGGAGGTACATAAATTACTGGTATTCCCATCGTAAAAGGTAAAAATGTTGGCACATAAAAAAAAACCAAGATGGACTGCAGCTTATATTTTCTTGTACACACTAAGCTGAATGCCATAAAACGGATACAAACACAAAAGATTGCAAAGTATTTGTGTCCATATGAGTCACAAATATTTTAAATTCATGATATACACAAATGTTGTTGGCCAGATGCTCCTCACAACTAAAAGAACCTAAAATTAAAAATATTGTTAATGAGGACAGATGTAAGCTGGATGCACACTACAGTCTGTCATGTCAATATTGTCATATTTGGCAAGATCTTATGATTTCCCATATTCTACAATAAGCAAAGATGGTTTATATACAATGATGTACATGACAACTCTTGCACATCCAAGCACTTATATGCACGTGTATGTACATACCAGAGCCTTGAACACAATGGACTGTCAATCATACTCAACATAAAATCATAATTTTGATTTTTTAGAGTGTGCCGCTCTCTCTTCTGCAGGAATTACCGATATGTTTCACCTCTAAAATATAAAAGGCAAAGTTACAAACTCTGTGGGTCTAACTACATCCAAATTTGCACATAATCTATAATGTGCCACACAAAAGATAAAAATTTGAAATTCATGATTTAGTGGCAAAGCTGAGTGCTGTGGTTTGCAATATCAGACTTCAATCTCATCATGCATTAGAAAGATCATTTTATAGCTTTGGGGACGCATGTCAAAAACTCGCCAAATAAACTCAGGGAAGTGGTTTGAGCACTGGTGTCTGAAGTGATAGCGGGCTGGTTCAATGCCTGATTAGTGCAGCAAACCAGTCGAATCTAGGTGGGAATGGGTACCTTAATCCAGGAAGGGTTGGGGAGGATAAAACAGTGAGGGGGAGGAGATGGGCACTGCTCTCAAGTAAAAGCTGGTCCCCAAGAAAAGTGAAATCTCTATTACCTCTGCCCCCGATGACCAGAAAAGGTTAGGGGGATGACCTTTACCTTTTTATATAAACTGAAGAACAACAAACCTGTAGTTAACAGTCAGCTCTCTTTCCACTTACATCCGATCATGCTCCACACTATTTCATCTTCAAGGACGAAATAATCACAGTTTTATTTCTATTATTAATATCAAACTCTTGAAAAAGATGAGCCTTTTTGTGGTAGACGAGACTACTTAAAACAGTATTTTTTTCAATAATGAAAAATGTTTAAGAAACAACCTACTAATTTTTCTATTAAATGATAAAAATACAAGCAATGTTTCAGGACTAATTTGGATTGCCTAGACCTACAGATTATTTCTGAACATCACAGCACCTGAAAAAATAATTACAAAGAGACAGATATGCAGTGTGTATGCACAGGCCCATTCACAAAAAAATTCAAAGGAAACTTAGCATCTTGAACTTCAATTCACTAAATTCTTCATTAACTCTATACAACTTGAACACAACCTTATTTTCACTCAACAGATGACAAAAGCATGACAAGCATCAACTGTACTAAGAAACTATCAGCAGTGACAGTCCCAACATACCTATCACTTAACAAGCCAATGAAGAAGCATCACACACAAATCAGAATGGAGCAAAATGTAATGAATGTAAATTGACACATAAGCTGCTTTGTACAAGCACTTGTTACACGTTGCAGAATTGATGCTATGAAGTACAATCACAGTAGATAACATACAGATGAGTACTGAGACGCCTCTATAGATACCTTTATTTCATGCAACATAAATATCACAAACACTATTTATACAAGCACAATATTTGTAGAACTGGAAAACATATATATATATACACACAATAATAAGAGGTGGAAATAGATTTTTTTTTTTTGCTACAACTTTCTGTAGGCAAATTGAATGGAAGATGGATGACAATGTGTAGGTGTTTAAAAACTGTCTATCTTCTAACATTGTATATAAAGTGTGAACAAAATGAAACTTGTATTTGCATAAAATACTTCTATGTGCTTCTACAAGCCGACTGTTGAAGTGTTTTTAAAAGATGGCATACAAAAAATTGTGGTGGTTCCTTTCAAGATTAAAATACAGCAATTTTAATGAACACTGAATAAGTATTCAGCTTCTGTAAGATTAGAATAACTTCAGCTCTTTATAAGACTATGAATGTGGTGGTTTATAGTCGCAGAAACACTCCCTTCCCCAAGGAAATTCCACAAGAGCTAAGTTTTCTCTGCCACTGTCTTTTGAGTGTCATCCTTTCTTCATATCAGTGAAATGAAAAAAACACCAGACTTCAAGAATAAGGTCAAAAATCAGCATTTTTGACAAGGGAATATGGAAATTTTTGGAAATTTTGTAATGGTTAGTCAGTTCATCACATAAGAAGAGAAAGAAATTTTATCTTGCATACTCAAATTACATGAGGGGTAAAAAGTTGCACATTTTAATTAGTAAAAAAGAAAAATGATGACTCTGAAGATCACATTTTCCTTCAGGTGGAGATATGCCTTTTCAGAATGTATGGAGTAGTGTTACTATTTCCAGAAGACAGAATAAAAACATACAATGTAATACAGATCATAATCATGTATTGAAAAAGTAGAATATTTAATGCTTATATGGTGGCATTTAGTTTGCAGCTAAAGATTGCAGACTTTGCGATATTATAGATGTGAGGCTTACATTTCCATAAGCAGAGAGTGTGATAAACTTTCCCTACATGGGGCTACATGACTAACTTCCTTGATATATAACTGTTCTCGTCTTCTACATTTAGGGTTGCTGTATATTTGATAATAAAGATAACAATGAATGTAACATACAACTGCAATAACATTTCAGTTTTCACTTATACTTTGCACATAGCATGAAATCCTATAGTTAATAGTGCAGATGTGCATGGCTTTCAGATAAGATTACTCCCAACATTTGAATTGCTTAAATATATGAGAAAACGTGATCTAAGATCTCAAAATGTCATGATTAACATAAAGGTAGAAAATGGAGGAAAAAGCCATTAGGCTTAAATGGGTCAATTTCCCCCTCCCCTTTTTAAAAAAATTAAACTAGAAGTTTGCATTCAGTCTAGGTTACACAACTCAAAATACTTTTAGTGCCAGGTTTGTGGTTTGAAAATAATAGGAAAGGTACATAAGAATTCGTCCTTTTCCAACTGAAAGGTAGCATGCATTTGCCACCAGACAGACAGTCAAACACTTCCTTTTCACTCTTAAACTCATCTATCCATCCACACATTTATGTGCACACACAAATGCACTTGCACACACTTAACCATCCCCCACAAACCACATATTTGTATAACTTTATATAACATTACATATATCTTATTATTATATAACACATATTTAAATACATGTCCACATACGTACAGAGCTTTGGGATTCTACAAAATGAAATCAGAAAGCACTACACTATTGCACTTCATATTCATACACTCAAAAAACATCTTCAGTAAACTTGCCATTAACACTCACATCATGTATAACCATTTTTAGAGAAAAAAAAATTCTTCCTCAAAGAAAATATTTTTTTAAACTAGTATTCCTGACTTTTCTTGAAAAATTTGTATGTAAAGTAAAAGTGAAAAGTTACCCAATTATTTCCTAGATGTCTATAGATAAAAATCTATGACAGGAAAAATTATTTTCTAAAATTCTTTAATTCTTCCAAATGCTGCAATTTATAAAACAAGCGATTAGATGACTGCTTATAACAACCTTTTTATTACTTGGGAGAAATACTGTAAGGTATCTAATGATGTCAAAGCATGTGAATTGCAAAACATTAAGATAGAGAAAAAATGAAAATTTATAACAGACCAGCAACAGTCTTTGTATAAAAAAAAAAGTAGACAAGACAAAATTCATGCAGGATTGAAAGCTTTTGTTCTGCCCTTGAGAGGCAGCTCCATCCTGTGGGGCATGTCTCAAAGTAAAGACTGCTCTATCATGATGCTGTCATAGCCATCTGGTGGCTGATGATAGAATTTGTCAAACTGCACATCTAATACTGCACCATTGTCTACTGAAAAAGACAAAGAATGAAAAGGCAAACTTCAAGTTAGAACTGATTAAAGAACTGGTCAAAATGCATAAAATCCCTTTGCAGGATTCATACAGAAAAATGGTTTTAAATTCACAAAGCTTCACTGCCCTGTCCCATTAAACACAAACCAATAGCCTGGCAGGGTATTGTGCTGTGTGAATTAACTTCATGATGTGAGGTAACATGACTTTGGTTCATCATTTGTGCATATACCCACATTTATACCCACATTCTGCTCCATCACATCATCCTCAGCAAGACAGGTATAGCATTAAGGAGAGATTTACATTTTTAACATACACCTCTCTCTCCTCTCCACATTCTTTGTCAAACCACCCATGCCTGAAAGCCTTGGGATTAAGTCACTGAATTGCATCTGCCTTGGTGGATGTCAGAATGAACATCTGAGGTCAATTGTTATAGGTTTATTTTTGGTCTTCCAAATTTTTTTCTGCCTTATATTTTTTTTTAGTTTTCAAGTTAAAATCTCAACTGTTTCTTTTCTAGAAATATGACTTTATATTACACACAGCAAAGAGGAAAAAACATTGGTGTATATAATTCACTCACTCATGCTGTGCATTTGTGGGTGCAGTTATAGCTTTTCTCCTTTTCCCACACAACAAATATAAAAGAAAATAACTAATTAGACAGTTTATTATAAGTATAAACAACTAGAGTGAAAAAAAACCTGCCCTTGAACCTCCGTAGATAACAAACAGAAAGATTAACAACTTAATTACTACTTTAAAATTTGTTTTTTTGAACTAGGTGATGCATAGGCTTACCATAAAAGGCAGGATACACTGTGCCTTTGATGCCCGCAAAGGGTGTAGACAGAGGACTTCCATTTAAAAAGAAGTTCATCTCTATATGATCATATGTAATACCCTGAAACAAAAAGTTACACTTTTTGTGCTTTCGCTTTTTTCATGTGACAATTAGGTACAGAGTTCCACAATCTAGAGGCCATAGAGACAGTCAACTTAAGTGGTTCATTGTTTCTAGGGTAAGGTGGTGGGGAGGGGGATTGGTGTTTTCCGCTGAGCCAGCAACTAAGGTAGCCAGCTCTGTAAACATAAGCCATATGCACAGAAAGAATAGTATGCACAAGATGAAAGCTGAAGCCAGGACAGCCAACCTTCACAGTATTGGTATAGGGCAGGGGTGGGCAATTAATTTTCCCAAGGGGCCGCATGACAAATTGGGATGGTTTTAGAGGGCCGGACTAATATAGTTAACTCAGTTTTACCCAATACTGTATATATAGTATATATACTGGCGGGCGGGCCCGCGGGCCGGCCTTTGCCCAGGTCTGGTATAGGGTAAGGCATGAAGAATTCTGAACCTAACCTTCTTCCATGATTTCTGCCTTCCCTGATAAAACAGATGACCTGAACTTAACAATCAATGGGAAATTGCCAGACTTCTCATATCAAAGCCAAAAGATGAAAACTGTCCATGTGAGATGGACCCACAGAGCCCCCTCCACCCCAAGCCTTTTTTTTTAATACACAGAAAAGATATTGAATACACACCAAATATAGCACATTATATACATACATAAGCGCAACATATACAATTAAAGTAGCACAGTCATTTAACAGATTACGTCTCAGCAAAACAGGCCATCCATGGTAATGTACACATGGTCTTTTTCTCTCCAAGAACTCTCCACCAGCCCCTTCCCTACTCACAGATGTAATAAAGTTCCTTCCAACAGCCAACCCACCCCCACCCCCATGCCTGTCCTACCACTCTGCCCACTACACAGACAGACATGGATAGAGCTGGGACCCAGAGAGTCACACTGGAAAAAAAGCTCTGGGGTGCAGAAGCCCTTTTCATAATGAAAGAAAAACTTGGGTGTCTGACAGGCATGATCTCTGGAACATGAAAAAAAAAAAAAAAAGAAAAGGTAAGCAGCCACAGGCCTTGAACACGTGACCTTCTGCTCCACTGGAGCATGCTCTCTACCAAGATATGCAGCCTCCCCAGCTTGACAGAATAAGACAAGTACAGTAAGTGTTTCTATCCCCTACTTGATAATTACTTAGAGCAGTTGATCATTGTGGGTGCAGTGCCATCTGAAACCAAAGCTCCAGTTTAATACCAATGTGGTTCAGTGAATTTTCCCCTGACAGATGTCAGAAATGGGTACCTAACTCCAGGGTGGGCTGGGGAAAGTAAAGCACCAACAAAGAGGGAATGGCCTTCACCCTCAGAAAAAGCTAGCCCCAAGAAAAGCAAGGTCTATAATAACTTGCTTACCAACCAATCTAAACAGCAGGTTAGGAGATGACCTTTACTTTCACCTAAGATAAGACTAGCAAATGCTATTGATGTAAGCCATGTCAGATTTATAACGCTCTGTTGCTCCATAGTTACATTTGGCTGTCGATTAAGATGTTGCCATAAAACAAAGCAGGAAATACTTAATTTTCTCCCTTAAAAATAGCATACAATAAAGTTAAAACCTACTTTGTAAATTTTCTTAAAATATCAAACCACCCAATGAACCAACCAAAAGAAAAACAACAAAAACTACTTTCAGTCAATTAAGGCTTCACTTCAGGTGGTTTACCAAAATATCCCCTTCTTGTGGATATTCTGTAAGTTTTCCTTTCTGTTCTCCATTATGAAATAAGGTACCATCTTGTCGTAAAACCCAAGATTCCATGTCTCTTCCAAGAGGAACAGCATTGATATCACATTTCCGCGATGCAAGTCCCACACCCCATGTTCCTGCAATAAAGCAATCACAACTAAGGAAGTTCCTACAAAATGTCTAAATAGATCAGTTATGCCTTTATATGTCAAACTTAATATGAAACAGTTTGGAAGAATAAATGACTGAAATAAAGAAAAACAAAGGGAAAAGCGAAATTCTCACTAAGAATTCTCTCATTTGTTCCCTAAGGTCATTAACACTTATCAGCAGAAGGGAGGTCATATTTCATTCCTGTGGACTATATATCTAGACCTCATTATTGCCTATAGCTTAAGCATTGTGACCCCACCTTGTACGATACTAGTCATACAGGAAGAAAAGCACAGGGCATCTCTGTTCTGTTGGGTGTCTATCCAATACTATGATGATATCAGTATCAAGGAAATAGGCCAATGTATCGGGCTCTATTCTTTCTTAATTCTTACTTATACTGTAATTTTACATTTTTAATCGACCAAACCAAACGCTCCTCAAGGACTAAAAAACTAAATAATAAACTAAAAAAACTAAACCAAAATAAAATGAAATATGCATAAATATATGACAAATGGATAATTTATTTTATCTCTACTATTAAAAGAACGATTCTTCATCATTAAATCCCTTAACATAGAGCCCAAAGGTCAGCAAATGCCAGTGGTCTGCATCTAAAACAATGACATATGGAAAGCAAAGACCAACCCTCTCCTTCTGCTCTTGAATATTAACTACAATTGCTTTAATCATTCTTTATTTATGGACTTATTTAACTGATAACTATTTACATGAAAACCTACTACTATAATGAAGGGCTTTTGTTTAGATGGCACCCACCTGTGCACTGAACTTTAACTTCAAAGTATGCCTTGTTCTGTGCAATGGGAGCATTAGCCAGTGCTGCTCCTGTTCCGCAAATTCGGCGACCATTTTTTACAATGACCACATCATTTCCTGAGCGAATAATTATAAATTGTTAACACAAGGTCAGAATTTTAGCTTCTACTTTTAGTTTCATAAAAGATTCGGTGATGGATGGTCAGAGGCTTTAGCAAAGATGGTAAAGATACGCATGAGCTGCTTAATGTCCATGATGGGGTGAGTAGGAGGTTGTGTATGTGTGAGAGTGAGAGAGAGACACACACACAAACAGAGGGAAAGAGAAAGACAGAGATAGCGACAGGGATGGGGAAATAAACAAACTGACAAAATAAAGAATGGAAAGAAAGAATAATTGAAATATCATACTACAGATATAAATTTCAGCATATATCCTTTTAAATGCTTTAATATCTTCTTTATATTCCCATTCTGACACACTTTAAAACAGTTCACATTTCCATTCTTCCTCTAACATCAGCAAGCACAAGTGTAGCTTTTGTAACAGCTGCAAAAGCATGTATCAGTTTGCTGTAAACAAAATACAAGTATTAATGATGGTGACATCTGTTTGCGATCAAGAAGCATGCAGGGACAAAATGTAAAAATACTGCTGATGAACCTCAATAACTGGTTTATAATGCATCTCAGGTGCATGAGATTGCATATGTCTGACAATGTTACACAGGCACAGATGAGTAATAGAAAACACGAGTTGTGTGTGTGTAAAACAATAATTATGCGTGAATGTTGTCGGAGGAGGGGGGGGGGTGAGGGAATATATTGATCATGACTACAAAAGATCTACAGCTTAAAATACTTGCAGAATTAGGACGAAAAATGTCTCACTGCATACCACCTAAGTATGCAAGATAATTTATAAGGAGATGTAAAGATGCTTCTACATTTAGTCCTCCATTACACATATGTGATTAATTATAGACATTCCAAATCCCAGCACCTGCCTAAGCCCTCCATCACAGCACCGTTCATCCCGATGCTTAGCCTCCAGCGATCATTACTAAAGCAGCTACTTAAAGACTCTTACCTAAGCACAGCTTGCCACTGCACCCGCAATTCTTCTCACTATTAATTCAGTGGCTAAGCAGCATTGGGATAATCGTAAGATATTTCTGAAAGTGCACAGAATGTCCTGGAACTAAAAAACTTAAAAAAGTAATAGAAAACATTTTTCGATGCCTCACCAACGTGCGTTGTGTCTAATTTGACAACTGGGATTTCTTTCAGTTGTACATGACCGCCTCCAAATGTACCATTGCCACAGCATCGAAAGCAGAAGATGTACGACGCCATGTTGTCCATACATAGGAAGTGACGTCTTGTGCATTATTTGCGTATTCGTAAACAAATATTCATAGAAATTATTATTAAAATAGTAAGTTTTGCTTATTATATGACATGAGCGAGGAAAACTGAAATAGACATTAGTTATTAAATCAACGTAGAGACTGAAGAAGCGATTTAAATAGATAGATAAAAATAAAGAGTAAGTGGAAAAAAATAACAGGTTCTATAACTCATTTAAACTTGGGGATATATTTATATTGGGTTGCATCCCTTGTGCTGTTTAAGTGGTACATGTACATGTATCAGCTGCAGCTGTTCAGTCCTGAAGGAAAGTCAAATTGAGCGAAAAATTCAGTTACAAGTCGTTTGAACTGGTAGGAACGATTGATAGTAATTCACATAGTAATTTCATATTGGGTGATTTTTGCCTCACGCCCTTAATGATGAAGGCAAAGCATAATTGAGACATTAGCTTCACAGGGGATTTGAAAGATGGGGCTGATTATCGATATAGTGATAATCGAATTCCCTGACTCGCCTGTAGCAGACCGCAGAATTCATTGCAAGCCGCAAATCACCTTGACCACTTGCTGCTATACCTTTTTCAGAACTTTTACCCGGCGGGGATAATAATAGTAAAAAAGAAAAGAAACCCGTGAGACAAGAACGAGACACTGATAGTATCCGAAGGACGGAAGGATAAACAACAGTACCGATAATAAAAGACAAATATAGAAAACGCGGAGAGGGCTCAAGTAGCAAACTGTAAGAATTGAGAGCTTCGTAAATTTGGAGAGGAAGATGAGCAGGTGGACTAATCAATAGACGAAAAAAAAGTATATAAGAAAGGGTTAGAAGATGGGCTATCATTATCCGGATTGTTGCTTAAAATAATGCTCATGGAAGAGGTGTGTTTTTAGAGAACTTCTCATGCAGCCGTTCCCAGGTAAGTCCGACATGCAAGGTCGACTGTACACTTGCAAATCTCCAGACTCTCAAGTCTTGACACCTGGCTTCTCAGCTCACCCTGTGATGCACTTACCTTCCGCACGTGCAGGCTGGTCACGCACGCTGACTGGGCGTCCACAAGGTTCACACCCAAAAGCACATCCTGGGGACAGGCATAGGCGAAGCGGCTAAATACAGGTAATCTAGGGTTGGGATGTTAACACCTGCAAATTACCTATTTTAGACTTCTTCTCTTTGCTTAGGTTGGTGTTTTCCTGCTTGTCAAGGAGGCATGGGCTTAAGTGGATTCAAAAGGCGGGTAGATCAACATAAGGACCAAGAGAACGGGCGGAGGTGCCTCCGAGTTTGCAGAGTCCCTTTTTGTAGCTTGCACGCTCTCTCTCTCACACACACGCAAGCGCCTTCCTTCCTGTCATCCCATTCCTGCATTTCTGTGTATGTTTTCTTAATCTCTTACTAACACATTAACTATTGATAGTATTGTTATTAAATAAAAAAAACTAAGATAAGTAAAATACCCTAAAATAAACATAAAATCCAATTTAAAGATGAATAAATAAATATCTCATCAAAAATACTAGAGCAACTGTTTACTAATTTCTATACCGTTATTGGTATGATCGGTATGATTGGACATTTTTTACTTAAACACATTCATGAAGGTTGGTGTTGGCGGTGGTGGTGGTGGTGGTTGAGGGAGAATTCTCGCGTTTCCTACTTCATGTATAGCTCAGGGTTTACTCAGTACACTATAAGTAGGCTTCAAAATGTCTCCCTTCAAACGTGGGAAAACGAAGTGAACTATAATTCCGGGCAGCAGCGAGGAAACTGGTCAAGAACCGGAAATATTTTCCAAATAATGTAGAAATTCAAATTCCTGACACTACAGCTCAAAGAATTCTCGCATCCAGTTCCCAGTCTGCTTTGACCTCGAATATTCCTGTCGTCATGGTTGACGTCAGTCGATCTCGACACAGTTCGATTCTCACACTCCGACCCTGCGCTGACCCCATTGAGTCTCAGAGCGAGGTATTGTGGTTCGACTCTGCCCTTGGGAAGCATAATGCTCCATTTTTTTCCCAGCTGGGCTTGACCATGGATGTGGTCGCGAGGCGGCGGCCTGGGAACGAGACACAGAATGCCCGCTTGTGTGATGGAAGGTTGGTCAAAGTCGACGGAAACGGCTGTGGGTCGCTGAGTTCGCGAAACACGAATGACTGAGAATGTTGTGAAAACGGATGGAGATAGAAAGATGGGGTCAGGGCGCGTAACCTAGGGACGGTTGTATGGTGCGTAATTTCGGGGCAGAAGGTTGCTGGTTCAAGGCTCACCCAAGCCCGTCTTCTCACCTAGTAAAGGACAAATTTTTGAAGCATCCGAAACTGAGGCAAGTGCGAACGTGAGTCCGAAAACAAGTATTTGATAATAACAGGCCGAGGGACAGGCCGACATTTCTACTCGATGACAGACATGAGGGACAGTTTCATCAACTTTCCTCGGGCCGCCGATACTGTGTACCTACCTGCAGGACCAACAGATTCGCCACAGAATTGCAATAGAGCCGATCAAAAATAAATAAATAAAGGAAATAAAAATCAAGAGCATTAAACAGGTCTGAATAGGGCAATAAACTTAACACCTTGCAAGTAAAATATCAAGCAATTAAGACAGGTAACAAAGGAATTAGCAATGATATGTGTCACCTGCTTCTGTTCACTTTTCCTGTTGATATTTTATGGAGTATTAGGATAACTGTGACAAGTTGTACAAAAAGTGCTTAAAAATACTATCTTGAATAAAAGCAACATTTGAAATGTGTTGTACAAATCTTGCTATAAAAAATTATTATTATAAAAATTATTCAGTAATTCCAGTAATTTATCAAACACAATCGTACCTGTCAATACTTTGAAGGTTTTCATGAGCTGAACTTCTCGAAAATGAGGTTTGGGCATTTGAAACTAAGTGAAGCTGAGTATCGCTCACTAACAATGTCTTCACCTCAGTGGTTGTCGTAGTCAGTACGGACGTTGCTCAGATACCGGAAGAGATCAAACTATAATTTAGGGGCAAAGGTCACGTGCAGGCACGTTTCTCCCAAATCGCACTCAGATTATCGTGGACGGAAAGTTGGCAGGAAAGGGATGAGCACACTCTTGTTATGGCCAATCATTGAGGGGAAAAACTAGATAAATGGATTTTTTAAGGATGGAAAGAAAAGTTTGTTTTATCTATCGGAATCTATGTTGGGAAGGAGCAGGGGGAGTGGTCGGCAGTTGGTGTGATGGGGAAGGTAGGGTGGGGGAGAGGGTGTGTTGGTGGTGTGAAATACAAGAGAAATATTTCCACCTCGTGTAGAAATGCCTCACATAATCCAGGAACTCTTCCGCTCACTTGTCAGTTCTTCATCTTTCTTCGTATACTTTGATGTTTGCTACATTGTCAGCTGTTCGCTGTTTGTTTGTCTTCAGTTAACAGTCGCTTCCTTTGCACAGCGCATTGACCGCCCACAATGGTGAATGCTTTTAACAGCCATCATTGTTATAGTTTGTGTGAGAATGAGGTATATTAACGAGTATGTAAATGTGTGTGTGTAGTACTGTCAAGTCACGTAATCGCTCTCACACACATGCACTCTCTCATTCTCTCTCTCTCCCACACACACTCTCTCATTCTCTCTCACTCACTCACACACACTCTCTCTCGCACACACTTGTTTAGGACGCATTAGCTACTCGGTTCCTCACCACAACAACGCATACCTCTTCCGCACACCTGACGACGACGACGACGACGACGACGACGACGACGACGACAAGTGCACCAGACTGAAACAGGTTTTACAGGAGAAATAGTATTTACATGAGGGGGATATCCCTGTTATCGATATTAATACACGAGACCTGTGATGGAAGCAAACCACCTATCCACTTCATTGTTTTCGATGTTTATTTAATATGACAGTTTTTACCGTTATTCCCGGCATCCTCAACCTCAGGTGCGCCTCCCAGCATCCGTTGTCATGCCTTGTATGAAAGTTCACGCATTGCTTTCAAGTTAACAGCTAAAATATTTCCAAAAATCGCACACTGTATTGCTGCCTTTTAATATCAATAGGTTTTATTTACGTTGTTTATTAAAAATTTCAAAGCGCGTGGTTTTTTTTAATTTTTGTTTTCGTGGCTTTAACTATTTTCCCTTGTCTCTCTCTTATCAGAAATGTTCCAGCTGTTGGAATTATTTTTAAAAAGGTGGTGGAATCCACGCGCGTTTCGCTCGGCAGTTGTTGTGGTTGCAGTATGTGTCATCGTCGATACCGCCCTCGTCAGTGAGGCGCATCATCGTCTTTCTCAAAACCTTCCGTGAAAACACAGCCTCAGTCAGCAAGCGCGAAAACCGGCATTTCCCGGGGTCGCTCGGGGTCAGTTTTGTTTTACTATGAGTGTCAACCTATTTCCCGCTGTGGGACTACTTTCGCTTTGTTTTGCTTTCATTTTTTTTTTCATAAATAATACACAGGTTAGCCTGACTGCGTTGAAAACGAAATTTATGTTTGAAGAGACTTTTATGCCAGACCGGCATAGCCACACCTACTGACCAAAACCGAAATGTTTCTGTTGTTTCGTGAAAACATCTGGGTTTAATCACATGAAAATTGTGCTTTGAAATAGTGTCTTCCTGTATCTACGATTTCTATTTCTATTGACAAAAGTGTCGCCACGGGATATGAGTAGGATGGGAATTTATACCTCAATCCACCCGGCTTTCTCAAAGACCAACCTGGAGGTTTGCGTTTTTATTTTTTCAGATATCAGTAGATGTAGGCGATATAAAACTAACCTGTAAAATGCAAGTGCGAATCGTAGCAGATAATTAATTAACGGATAGGTTTTAGAGGCTGAAATTTACAGGTTAGTTTTATATCTACCGAAATCTGCAAAAAAAAAAAAAAACGGAAACCATTCAGGTTGGTTTTTAAAAGTGTAAGAAGTATATTAATAACCTACAGCAAGACTAAAACAAATAATGTAATAAATTAAAGTGTATGTTAAAATGTCATCCAGTAACCAGGAGATAATTGTATAGTAAAAACCAAATGACATTTTAATTTTTTTCTTTTTATTCTTTTGAAGTTGTCATATAAGTCTGATAAATTTCGTATGTTTTATTATCACAAGTACCAAACATAGTTAAACTTTACTGAATTTTGTATTTTTCCTCAGAAAAATTTGAGAAGTAGCCATCATATTTTTGATGTGAAGATAGTTGCATTCAGAGATATAGTCGTCTTGGCTGTGACTAAAGTTGTATTTCAATGACATTCAACGAAAATGATAGTCATCTTCACTGTGACTTCAGCTGTATACAATTCTGTGTAAATGTTTATATATATATGTATGCATTATATAATTATAAAATGAAATTGTAGAGCTAGAATGTATTCTGTAGCTGTAGAAATGAACCGGATAACAACTTGTAAGAGTAATATAAATGAAATACTCTCGTTACTCTCGTTATTCAATGTATTTTATAAGTGTCAAATGATTTGATAAGTTAGAGAAAGAAGAATATAAAAGTGTTTCTCTTGGCGCCCCATACACGACAGTTTCTTGTGATGCCGACCCTCGTGGGGCGAGTGGTTGTTGAATAACAAACCGGGGTCTCCTTCCGGATACGCATGCGTAATGACTTGACTCACCTCACTTCAACTGTCAACACAGGTCTTGACGTCACACACCCCGACAGCAGGTCGTCGGCCAAGATGTCTGCTTCCGCTGGACAATTGAAAGAGGACCGTTGACATTTCTAGCGAGGCCTTTATCATGGAAGCTACTAGCATCTCTCGCGCGCAACTTGCTTCAATTTGCAAGCACCCGGGGTCAGATTAAATACTCTTCGTCTGCTTGAATCATCGGGAAAGGACAGACAACATTGCAATGATTGTTGGAGCTTGCCTGCTCGTTGGCCTTTCAAGAATACCAGGTTTTGAATTGTAGTTTCTACGGACATTTTTTTTTTCAGATACATATTTCTTTAACTGCTGTGTGTTCAGTGGGGCAAGAAAGTTGGAGCCGGGTGAGCTATGCAGCAGAAATAATTACAAGATCTGAAAAAAGCCAATAAAAATTACATTTTACAACCTCCATTAGTTGCTATTTCTGGACCTGGCAGGAGCATCTGTAAGGAAATTATTCAGGCGCCATTTATGTAGTAGATTTTGCAAGGTCCGTTTGGATATAACAGCTATTGATTGAATGTACGGCTTTGAACGGAAGGGAAGCTCCACAAAGAAAATCAGATCGATCCAGGTATTTTTTTTTAAATCTTCGACATAATTTTCGTACAGAAATGTAATGTAACAATAATTACGGTTAAAACACATTTTGTAATGATCTCCTTCTCCTCCTAATCCTCCTCCTCCTCCTCCTCCTCCTCCTCCTCCTCATCATCATCATCATCATCATCCTCATTCTCATCAATTATCGTAATGGTGGTTTCTGTAATAATGAGGACAGCAGTGTGGAGCAGAGCCTGCAGAGGGCGCTGCAATCTGTAGGGATGCAGGCCTAACCCTGTCTGAAGATGTCTTGTGTACTAATTGCAATGCACGTCATCAGCACAGGAAGGATGATCCCTAGGGCTTCCGTGGGGCTTCCGCAGTGCGTGGGGCGCCTTGGGGCAAAGTGTGCTCGACTTGCTCCTGTGAGAACATCCACGGCGAGCGTTTTACGCACGAGAAATGCACGCAGATGGTCAGGGTCAGAGGTCATGGAACGTCAAACGTAAGTAGACTGACCCAGTGAGGTCACACGATGAAGACAGGTGCCTGAACATTTGAACTGACAACGAATGGAAAAGGTGTCAAAGGTTGCGCATGGATTTTGGATTCGCATCTGAGATGCAAGAAACCACACTTGCACACACACACATGCTTCACGCACATCCTAACATATCTATCACTCCCACACACAATGCGTGAGTGTCCTGTGTTATAGAAGAAACATATTGTCTAAGGGCAAATGGAAACAAAGATTAGTAATATTATTAATCATCGTCATCATCATCATTCTAAAATGCTGTGAATGGCACAATACAATGCTTTATTTTATGGACCATGTAAATACTGATTTTTAAGAAACTACAGGTATTTGAAAGATTAAAAAAAAAAAAAACCAAGCAAACAAAAAACAAAACAAAACAAGACAAAAAAAAAACAAAACCAAAAACAAACAAACAAACCAAAAAAAAAAAAACAAAAAACAAACAAACAGGAAGTGGTTGTCGAATGCACAATATTAATTCAAACACAGTATTTCCCACAAAACTTTTTACTCAGTCCATAATGTTTCCACTGTAAATCCGAGGAAGTTCAGGCTAAATCTTACTGAGCCTTATTGTGTGTCTTCATCACCGAAGATTTATATCATGGACAATCCTATCCGCTTCAATAGGATTCCTACAAGAGGTTAGAAGTTAGAAATAAGAACACAGAAAGAAAAAAAAAAATGCCGCAGGCCACACACTTTGTTCGTAAATTAGAACCGACAGTAATCTCCCCTTACGACACAGTTGCCTCCCTTAAGACGTGACTTGGCAACCTGACTAGCGAACTGAAGGCGGAAGACGCGACACACGATCACACTGTCTGTAGGACACTCAGCTGGCAGTCTGTGGTCGTCCCCACCCTCCCAGACAGCAGTATTTTCTCTTTTCATTATGTTGTCAGGTCGCTTACCTCCTCCTTGTGATTAACCTGGCCGCCGGTCTCTGACACAATGCCAATGGCATTCAAGGGGAGGCCAATGTTCGCAGGACTGCCCGCTCGTGGTGTAAGGTGAGTCATGGAATGCGTTGGGTAGGGGCGATAACGTGCTTCCTGCCCCATTCACACCAAGTCGAACAAATCAAGCTGCCCACCCGGCAATTTGTCTTTGTCCTGCACTTCTGTCTTCCACCCCATCCCCTCCACCTCTCTCGTCTCTCCGCGCATTCGTCGCCTCCCAGCATGCCTCCGTCTGTCGTCCCAATCCCATCATTCTCACCCCACCAATCTGTCGTCATGTGGCCACGCCTCCTCACCACTGTCGCAGCGCCACCCATCGGCCATTCGGCTATTTACTCAGGTTGGCCATGTTGATTCGAGCAGTTTGATTGGTGCGTTTGTTCGTATGGTGTGGGACTTTGTCGAGTTTTATTTGTAACAAAACTGAGTAAACTTTCCTCAACAAAATACAATAAACATTACAGATGTTTGGTGTCATATTCTCTATATCATACTGCAGGTCTTATTACATAATATAATTTTAAACTTTATGTCTTGCATAATCTGTTTTATCACAATAATTGTCAACAATATTTCTTATCGACAAACTAATGAAGGTATATATGAAAAAAAAAAAATATCCAAACTGCGGTGTAAGCACGCGGGAATGTGCGCACGTGTATAAATAAATAATCTTGAAACCTGAAACTAGGAGTAGTTCTTCCCCTTTACAGAAAATCCGCATAGGGGGCGCCACACAAGTGTGGATCCTGATCTCCTCGCTCTTTGTTCTTAATGTGGTGCTTATTAGTTTCTCATTTTTTGCTTATCTCCTGTCTATTTTTAATGTTATTTTTGGTAATAGAAAACTGTGATGTTTCAAAATGTTTTAAAATTACAACAGCTGCTGGCTGAGTCTTTTAAATTGTCTTCTACTAAGCGAGCAAGTAGTTGTGGTGAATATTGTTTGGGTCGCCGGTGATTCGACTTGCGACACCCGATAGAGAGAGATGTGTTGTCCCTACACCCGATAGACTGATTTGTTGTCTGACGATCGATATATTGATCTTTGTCCGAATGTGTTGTCTGGCATCTTCATATTGCCACAATGTCCACCATGTCTTACATTTCCGCCATACACACCGAAGATGATAGAACTATTCGAGTCAGACTTTCGTTCCCATCAGCACATTTTTTTATATCTCCTCTTGCAACGCAGATAAATGCCATAGGAGCAGAGTTTTTGAAAATAAAGTTTCTAAATTTACTTCTTTAAAATAGTTTTAAGTTCAAGAAACTTTGTGCCTCTAGACAGCTTGGATTTATCTTAACAAGTTGTAAATACACATTAGCTGCGAACAATATTACAAAACCTTGCTTTCATAAAACAGAGAGAGAGAGATGCAGTACAAGCTCAAGCCGAGACAAAGGTGTAAATTAGAATTCGCCGACGATTTATTTCAAGTCCGTTAGTTCCGTTAATTAGTTTCCCAAGGTGCATCGCTGTAAGAGTTTGGCGGAGATATGTTCTGTGTTTACTACACTAAGCTTGTTAATCGCCGCGTGGAGATAAACCTATAACCTTTGTGAAAATAAACTCTCTACTGACACCACCCTACAACCAGCAGTGGGAGACACTCATGTGAAATCCGCTCAGACAGAACAGGAGTGGCTAGTCGGACCAACTGGTTGGCCGCTCCTTCACCCACTCTTGCACCTAGCCCTCGGCTCCAGTATTTTCCCGCTGAGGTATTCGCCGGGTATCATTTCAGTTCGTGGAGATATCGATGTGACTTTAATCAGTGTAGTGTCTGATCGAAAGATTTCAACTTCTCACAGAGTGAGGGTGAAGGGAACTGATACGAAGGTGATATGAACGAGGGTTGTACTGATAGGAAGGAGGAGACGGATCGAAGACTAATTGTTACGAGTTTGTTACCTGGAAAAGAATGTCAGGTGCTTGTAGGTAAGAGTTTCTTTCTTTCCCATTAACGGAATGAATGTAGGTTTTAAAACACAAAACTTTGATTATTGGCGGTGTACGATGACAGTGGTCGGCACGTGCGCTCGGGTACACACCGTCAATAAAGTTCACAAACAGTTTAGGAAGGTGACAACTCTATAGTCACGGGGTATAGGCAGTTAAGTAAGCATCTCATAATCTTTCTAGTCCACAAAGAGTTCGTGTGTCACTGACTAAAGCTGAACAAAGCCCTCTGTCCATCACCGTCGCTGCCAGACGACCGCTGTGATCACATAAACAAACCGCTTCATCGACTAACACCGTCACCACCGACAGTCTCCCCTGGTTACCGTGTCATGAAAGAGCGGGGTGGACACCCTGAGACCCAGCTGTCCCCTTTCCCCGGAGCTCGAATGTTGGAGAGAGATTCCCCTGCACGCTCCCACTTGAAGAGAAGAAAAGCTGAATTCTTTGATGTGGTAGACTGAGGTAACCGAGAAGGCGGGTCGACACCCAGGTGTGAACTTTCACGTGTCTGTTCACTGGAGTGAAGAGAACTAGATGACTAGACAGGGTATTGGAAGGTTTGGTTGTAGTAGAAGACAATGAAAAATGTCCCTTCGTAGTTTGCAGTGTGTGTGATTGGTTCGCGTTTGTAGACAAAAAAGCAAGATGTTGGCTTCCATATTGTTAGGAGTTAGCTATATGTACTATTTCCTCGCCCACCCCTAGCACACACACACACAAAAAAAAAAACAAAAAAAACAAACAAACAAAAAAACCAACCAAACAAACAAAAAACAAAAACGCGGGGATGGAGAGAGGGAGAAGCGAACCACATATAAATGGTCGTTAATCGACTTTCCGCTTTTAAGTGAGAAATCTTACACCACAGGCTTGCAACCCTCAGTTCAGGGTGGGTTCCTGTTTCTTCCAAAAATCTTAAATCACCGCCCGATTAACATACCCTCCAGATTATTCTTCTTTGTCTAGAAAAGCAGCTCCCATCCATTCATCCACCCGCTACACACCCCTTCCTGACGGTCCTGTGTATCACTCACTAGCGCCCACCGGACCTACAGCCAGGATAAAAATGTCGATGAAATGTTCACTACAAACAAATTTTAGCTTTTTTAAACACTGGATCTGAAAACACGTGCATGTTTTATAAATTTTTCATTAGTATTTTTCCATATTTCTAGTAATAAATGAAACACTTGACACTGTAACGAAATAAAAAAAAAAATATCTTGTGAGAACTCTTGAACACAAAAAGAAAAGTATTTTTCTCAGAGATAAGTTTTTAAACTTTCCGAATTTAAATTGATTTTACAAAGTAAAATATTGTAAATTCATAACACACACACACAGAGAACTTGTTTAGCGAAAGGTTTTTTCTTTTGTTTTCATGGCATTTGGGCTTGGAGAGTGTCTCTGCAACAAAAATATTTTATATTGATTTATTTTCCAGGAGAATGTTGCGAGGAAACTTATAAATCTTATCTCTAGTCCCATCTGTGTGCACGCATCTCTTTCACACACAGACACACAGACAGCGCGCGGACACGTGTGTAAGTGGTGCACGCACATTATTGTGTATGAACTGTGCACTGGGGTGCACTGCCCTCGTTACTGAGGGCCTGGCAGGCACGGGTGGGTGTGCACAGCTTCTCGTTCCCGCTCGTCTGACAGTCTGACATTCTCGCGACCAACCAGGCGCCATGGCGGCTGAAGCTGCCAGCTGTCATTCCGGATTGGAGCTTCCATGTGACAGCGATCCCCACCCCACAAACGGAAGATGATTTTGCCCATCTATGCCCAATACTTTCCTTTTCAGTTTAACAGCCGCTTTCTTAATTTAGTCGGTTTATCTTCCGTCTATTCAGCTTACCGATACTTACATGAAGTCAGGGCCGTTCACAATGAGATTCCCCGCCGCGCTACTAAAATGGAATTCCCGAACCGTCCGCAACTACTGCTAATCAAGTATGCATGTAGGGCGAGGTCACCACCCAGACGAATGAACCAGCAAACGCCAGCGATTCTTCTTCACCGCCCACCCGCCCCGCACAACCTTCCGATGCTTGTGGTACAGTTTTGTCAAGCTCAACAGCGATTTACTGAGAATAGTTTGTGTTGAGACTTTCTCGAGGGTCGACTAGCAAGGCCACACCAGCCTCACATCGCCCCCGTCGTATTTTTATGCCTGGTCGTCTGCACCAGCGAAGCCGAGTGTAACGACGTTTCTGATTGGTCGGTGCGTCATCATTCCGGTGGAAATTCCGTGCAGGTCTGTACGTCAATATAACCTGCTGTGAAAGCTGAGAGCGAGCTAGATAACACGGCTTTCGTCGCGAGCCCACAGTTTACAGTCTGGTCGCCTGTTGAATTGGTCCCCACGTAGCTTCCACACCACGAGCGACACTTTCTGAGCACTTTCACTCCATCTGGTGAGATGGGATTGATATAAATACATTATCTTCGCTCGACCAGACAGCGGTTAGGATTCTTTCATCATCGTCTGCGCGATTTGGCGAGTACCTGTGCTTCATTTCAAGCCGGTGCCGTTGACAGGGACTCAACAACCAGCAGGTGTAGTTTTCTAGTTTGAATAAACCGAGGGTTGACGAGACAAGACAGTCTGTTCACTCTTCTGTAAGCAGTTTAAAAAAAAAATTCGGCGGTCGTCTGCTTAGTGTTGTGTTTCGCCGAGACTTGATTGGCGTAGGCGTACCCATTCATTGCCGAGGTCGGATTGATCGCTTCGTCCTACAAAACTAGGGTGCGCTCGACACCCCAACTCAGTCGGGCCGGCCAGTCGTGCGATCTGCTCCATTAAGAGGACACTCGGATTGCGCCATACCATCTCTAGCAATATTTGTGTCGTCTGCGTTGCCAAGAAAGGTGGGTTTTGCCATTGATTGTCTTCAGGTCTTTGTCCAATCAATAATCATGCCGGACAGTGATTGCTATCGATTTTGTACAAATCTTGTTTAATCAATAATCATGCCGGACAGTGATTTTGTTCAGGTCTTTGTCCAATCAATAATCATGCCGGACACAAATGTAAGAAGGAAGGTTAGTGTCCTAGAAATAAAATTGAAAGCCGGCACGCCTTGACAGTCCACTTGCCAGTCTGAAAGTGTTTACCAGGTTGTTGAAAGTGTTTTACCAGGTTACTGAAAAGCCTTTTACTTGTGACCTGATAACACACCGCACATTGAATGGGGTACGTGTACATTGTACATGGCTGGTCGATACCCGATCCAGCTTCATTATTTTTTCGAGTACTTGTCTGGTCGATAGTTTATAAATAGTGGCATCTGAAACCGAAATGTTAGCACACAACCGAACAGTTTTTTCTTTTAAATTTTGGTCAAGCTTTAAATTCACATGTTGTGACACAGTTCGGGTTTGGACATGATTTTATTCACAGGTGAAATGTACTTTTCCCTTCATGTTCTAATTATAGCATACAGCTAGCCGTTGATAAATGTAGGCAGGTATGGGTAGTTATGTCCATAAATTCTCAATTGTGTTTAGGTAGGAGTGTAAGGGTAGTTGCTTTGCAGTTTTAATGATCATAAGCTACTTATTTACTTTCCAAGAATTGACGAGTGAACACTGAAAAAGAGAAAAAATGTTGGACTGTCATTATGACTCGTCTTATCTCCGGATCAAGGAAAAACCCATTTTATGCAAGTAGAACACCATCATTATGAAACTGAATTTAGTAGTTAGATAATCAAACCATTGTTTTGTAATACTCTGCGAAGCATCCATTTGTGTACTTGGTGTGTGTGTGTTCATGCGCGGCCTGTTAGTGCATAACAGACTGTTCTTCCCATCCTTAATACATTCAGCTTCTCCTGCAAAGATCTCTCGAAACAGGATGGGTTGGGCGTGTCGTCGGGTGCTATGGCAACAAGGCTATGGAGGGAATGGCCAGGCCACTGAAATTAGACAAAATGAGCATAGTCGACCTCTTGCATACCCGTCCTATGTCTTCGTGTAATGGCAAGCTTGAGTTTTCCTAACGTGAGTACAGAGAGGTAGAGAGAGAAAAGTTAAAGAAAGTTGACAAGTTGTCTGATTCTGAGATTTCCTGTGTATGTCGCCAGCAGGGACAACATGACTGGCACTGTTCACTTCGACGTTCCTGACACAGCCCTCGACAACTCGCCTCCACGGTTGCCAGGTCGCCGCCTGCTGCGACCCGTGTCCATGGAGGAGGCCGACAACTCTGTGAACGAGATTCACGAGAGCTTACCCAGGCGGGCAGCAGTGCGTCTGTACAGGCAGATCAGCTCCGGGTTCAACTCCAAGACGATCCGCTGCATCCTAGTGGTGTCCCTTTGCCTGAACATGATTTTCGCTGTCCTCATCGGCATCTTTGTTGGATTCTGGAAGTCGTCCAAAGAGTTCGAGTCGGCGATGATACCTCCGAGTCGCATCCCACCCGGCGCTGACCTCCTGACCTGCTTGCCGTGCACTGATCAAGGGATACCCGGGCTGGCCGTCTACATGAGGTCTCGAAACGGGGTGTGCTGTACCAAAGACACAGTCCCCGGGTACGACCAGGCAGACAGAATGGTGAGTCGTCTGTTGTACATTTCTTAGTCCTATTCTTTCTTTAATCTTTCTGCTAGTCAGCGAACGGATAGAAACGAGCTTTAAAAGGGAGAGAGAGAGATACCCGGGGTGGGGGGAGAACATTTACTAGCTTCAACATGAGCATAGGTGCTTCGAGAAATTGCTTCGCCAGCCGAGATGCAGTTGGCACGTGTTCAGTGATTTCTAATGAAGGGAATGGCAGAAGGACTTGCTACCCTTTAGCTTGTGGGGCTTGTTGCACTCGAGGGCAATGTTACTGGGAGTGTTATAGCTTCCCTGAATACTTTGTGTTGCTTGTAAATCGTTACACCGGTCTGCAGATGACAGGAAAAATTAAACTCATCAACGGGTGGAATTGCATTACGAGGACTGAAAATTACAAACTGGAGATATTCACGTGTTCGCTAATTTAGATGATACTTAATCCTTAAAAAAATCTTTCAAATGTTCAGAAGATGAGAAAAATGAAATTCCCGGATTAGAAACCGGACAGCCCCTTTCGAAGGTTGCCGGAGGTGACCAGCAAGTCATGAAACAAGTTTTTTACAAAGCACCCCGTCCACCACCCCCTGTCCTACACCAGACACTGATGTTGTTGTGTTGTCGAGACTATGGAGTGTTACCTCAACATTATGTTATGCACAACATCCGGAACTTCCCCGGTGACTGTGCTTGATATATGGCCGGTGTCACGTATGACAACTGTTTCTTACTGTTTTCACCTTCCGGATCTTCGCCACCAACGACCTCCCCACCACCTCCTCCAGGTGTATTTTTAGCCGAGTCTGAAGTCGGGGGAAATTCCGCTACGACAGTGTGTGGTTTGGAATGATAGGGTGTCGTGTTGACAGCGAGAGCTTAACTAGGGACCTCGCTAACATTTTTTTTTTATTTCTTCGGCGAGGGCTTCGTGTCTTGGCCCTCCCCTCCCTGCCCAACACTCGTGATTTGCTAAGTCATAGGCACGTACACAGTATGATCCGTGTTTACTAATTTAACCTGTGCTCCCCCTCGCCATTTGTTATTATTTTATATGCGTGTGTGAAATCTGTTTTGAGAACCAGAAATGACAAAGACATGATGAAGAAGGTCAGACAGTTGTCATGACAATGTCCAAGATGCCAACTTTCTCAATATTTCCATTTGACAATCCCTACACAGCGCACACACCCAACATATTTGTGCTGTCAACCCTCGAGGGTTAATACTCCCCCTCCCAGTCAGCCATAGTCCCTCCATCGTCTGGAGGAGAGGCCAGTGGAGTGGCGAGCCATGGCGGGCTGCTCAGCGCCATTACTGATCGCGTGCCAAGACTTCCTCCACCGTCGTCTCACGTGCAGCCTCGTGCTGCCACGATAAACACGGTGGTCGTGGTCACAGCACGCGGGGCAGGCCACACAGCAGCACGATGTATATCAGTGTGTGTATCCTGTGTGTACCCTGTGCAGTTCGTGTTCAAGCTAGTGTATCGTGCACACTGCTAAAAAAACGAGGGCGATATTCAGACCATCGCCTCTCCTGTCAACCAGATACACGAAGGTTGCACACTTGTTAAAGCTGCTGGTGGTGTGGATGTAGTAGAACAGGATTGTCATGTACAGGAATACAGCAACAGAATCTTGACACTTGTGTGTATACACAACAAGATTATAGTATACTTGATCATTGGTCTTGCCACTTTAGTCAGTGAGGAAGGCGCGGGGACATGCACGTGCGTTAGTGAGTGCTCCATTTTTCCTCGAGTGAAAAGGTTTCGTTTAAACTCGACAGTTTTTTTAAAAAATAGTTCAGGAACATATTTGGATAAATTGCTTAGAATATGTACAGTGTGTTTCTGCCGATGCTTGGCTAATATCTACAAGTATGACATACATTTCTTACTTGGTGAGTTTGCCAGAGTAGTTGTACTTTCCCGCTGTCGGCAATAGAATATATATATATCATAAACTGCTTCCTTTGTTACTCAGTCACTTCCGTGTGCCATTCGGTTACTTCTTTCCACGATCTTCATGTCTACACGTTTGAGGTGTATGTTGTAACCCATCAGACGGCTACCTGAAATACCGGCTACCTGACAGACCTTCACATTGGTATCACTTTCAGTGTCCCCGCCGCTCGTCGTGACGAGGGCGTTAGTTATTTATCTCCGGTTGTAGACAGAATAATTGGCTGGAGTCGTTTTCTGTGTTTGGTCCTTTGTGGCCAAGGCCGGCTGAAATGGGTTTCAGTAAATTACAGGCTGGAGGCTGGACGCGGCCTCGTGCTGTGAGGAGCTGGTGGCGGCGGACGGACTCCGGCCCCGGCTCGTGCTGTGCACGTCACTCCGTTACGTCACGCAGGCGGGCGGCGTGGGGTTTGCCCCGACTGACAGCCGCTGGAAAGGCAGGCGCTCACGTGCGGCGTGAGAAAGGCATTCCAGGGACGACTGTGGCACTAGGCCTGATGCAATCCTCCTTCGGCCCCCACCCGTAGTCTTCCACCCACCCGCCGACTGCACGAGATGTCGTCCTGCACCTGTTTCTTTTCACCCGGCTGAGCGCTACCCGGCCGCAACCGCTCGGCAGAAGGGGAACGTGGGTCTCACGGTGTGGGCGAGATTGATTTGTGGCTGGGCGCCTTGATCAAGGGAGGGGAGGAGACAGGTTGGGGAGGGGGTGATTGTAAAACCAAGCCAACTGGAGTCACAGGGATAATGAAATAAAAGCTTGTCAGTTAAT
The DNA here is from genome assembly GCA_004794325.1 of Pomacea maculata. Lineage (NCBI taxonomy): Eukaryota > Metazoa > Mollusca > Gastropoda > Architaenioglossa > Ampullariidae > Pomacea > Pomacea maculata. Next base: position 82,906 of record SRHC01000610.1, read on the forward strand.
CCAAGTAAACCTAACACGGTGGGAGGGAGGGGATGGGGGAGAAACTGTACCAGCACCCGCTATCTCCGCTACTCGGGTGGCGCTCACGTGAGACGTTCTCACGCTTGTCGCTATTCACTAAACGCCAGGGTATCAGGGTAGCATGGCGCAATGCTTTTCGGGTAGACTTGTGATGTGTTTTAACTACATTTATCTACAGTACCCTGGGTGAGACTGACGAAATATTGCATAACACCCTAGTCGTTGTACTTTGCATGTCGACGCTGGCCTTCCACGTGGTTGATCTTGAGAAATGATTTGATAACACCACCCGCCACCGAGAAATATACTTGTGTTTGTGTGTTTAATTTTTCTGTTACATGTTTTCATCCGTTTGTTGCTGTGTTTGACAACTTTCCTTAAAATATCTCCTAACTCACTTCACCCTCGCCAAACACTCGGTGTCTGGTGTGTATTTTTGCTGACTAAAGAATAATATGAGGAGTGTTCATTATCTTGTTTGATTATCATTCAATTTTCGTTTGTTTGTTTGTTGCAGTTGCAGATGACACGCGACTACCTGATGGATAAAGGTGAGAAAAAATCCTTGAAAAAAATTTGGCAAAGAACTGTAGCTCGAGGATTAAGAGCACTGACTTGACCGAGACTTAGAATGACTGGAATGGTGAGGTTTAAATAAACCCAGGAATGCCGCAAAGGTTAATGTTTACCCCCGTCTGACTTCACAGACGATTGGAATGTTAAGCAGCTCCTTTGATTCCTCCCTGTCTGATATCAGTCTATCAGGGCACAATTCTCTTGTCAAACTGTTTTGTTTGAAATGAAAAAATGTTGTTTTTGACTCTCTTTCTTTCCTTCCTTCACGTATACAAAGTTCCTGGCAGACTCACTCACTCTCGGTGAATAAAAGAAGATGGTTATTGTTATCCTAGTTATCCCTCGCCAGCGCTTGCCGCATTCTTGTCTCCGGGGTGCTCTGTGGTGCTGTGGTTAAAACTTTTCTCCTGCACAGTGAGTGTTGGTTGTCGTGGGATCAAACCTCTGTCTGTCCTTTCTCTGCACGTGACACCCGTCTACACAGTCATGCTGACTCAGCGTTAAAACCATTTTCATCCACTCCTCTCGTTCATTCCTTTTATTGTCTAATTTCCACACATCACTCAGCTGTTGTTGTTCTTGACTCCATCTTGAAGAACTACATTTTTTATTTAGTTACACCTTTTTCCTTCTGGTCTCTGTCTTGTCGGGGTTTTCCCCTCAGGTAAAACCGCTCGTTTGTCTTTGTTCTCGTCCACTCACCTGGTCCATGCTCGTGACTCTCTTTACTGCCTGCAACGGAATCTTTTTTTTTTTTCTTCTCTCTCTCTCCCCTCCAACCAACCTCCTCCTTACAAGACAAGGCTGTCACAGTTGACATGACCGTTAAAACTGACGAGGGTCGCCATGTCTGTAACGAGTGTGTCACGATCTGGCGAGCAAGCCTTGCAGGTGGCCGCATATTTACTGCATAATAAAGTAGCCTTAAAACACAAACAGTATTATTGTCATGTTTTGAGTCGCTGCTCGTTCCTTCCTTCCAGGCTGTAAGAAATTTTTAAGACATCGCAGTCATGCAACATGTTTATTGTACACATTAATCGCACATTAATGCCGGCAGCATTCACAGGTCTCCTAGTGCAACATAAAATACTTTGTCCACGGTTTGCCATGCATTGTTGTAATTAATGTTCGTTTGTTTGTTGTGTACAGGAAAGATCACTAACTGCAAGCAGAATGCGGTGGATTCGAAAACCCTGGCCACACCTGCCGCTCACCTGACCCTGGATGTCACCAGGTCCATCAACAACCTGCACACCTTGCCCAGTGAGCAGCGTGAGTAGCACACCTACACTTTATTATTATTTGTGCTCTTTATTTCTTTTTTATTTTTCTTTCTCACGGTGAGAAGCTTTGCAAAATCGACATCCTACACACGGATCCCCGGGATTTCCATCTTGCCGACCATGACATTTCCTCCTTTCAGTCTTTTGTCTTGACTTCGTTTTTCCCTCCACCAACATTCTTCATGTAACTCTTTGGCTAGGAATCCTCTTTACCTTTGTACATCTCTGTCTTTTGTTGTTGTTGTTGTTGTTGTTGTTGTTGTCCAGCTTTTTTATCTTGCAATTTTTGCATGTTAATCAGGTTATAAATAGTAGGCAGATGTTGTTTCCCCATTACAGACTTCCTCCTCATCCTCCTCACCAAGCATTTTCTGATCCTACAGATTATCTAGTCTGGAACACCGATGACACCTCCGGCACCAGCTTCCTTTCAGCTGATTTGCACTACGCCAACGGTTCCATTACCATACCCTCCACGGGCCGCTACCACGTGTACACCCACCTGACCTTTGACACCAACGCCAACGTGTTGTCGATGGGGCAGCTGCTGGTGGACCACTCGGTGAAGAAGGTCTCCCGCGGGCGCACGGACCACCTGCTGCTGGACCGTGTCAACCTCAAGCAGCGGGAGATCAAAAGCAGCGACCTGGAGGGTACCTTCGAGTTGAAGCAGGGTGACATCATTAATGTGGCTGTGTCGTACCCGTCCTACCTGTACAACCTCCCACAGACAAACGTCTTTGGACTCTTCAAGTTAGTGTCCGACTAGGTACCCGCACCCTGAACTCGTTCCGGCATTCAGGAGAAACAAAACCACCACGACTGCCTGACCAGGCAGAACTCGTTTAGTCAGGGAAAACGAACATTTTTCAAAGAAACCTCTCTTCGGAGGGCATCACGGGAGATGTCTGTTTCATGTGTTATTTAAAATATTGATCGTCGCTATTGACGACGAAGACTTCATTCCAAGACAATAATACAGAAGATTATGGTTGTCAAGTGAGGGTGGTGGTGTTTGTAGGGAGGGGGCGCTGCTTATTATTTGCTGATTTATCTTATGTCTTCGTCACGTGGTTAATTTGATCAGGTGTGTCAACTGACAACATGGTGATATTTGGGGAGGGGGTCAGGGAGGAAAAATGTGTCACCAAGCTTGAATTATGTCTCTTATTGCAAGCAAAAGGGACATGATTTAATAAAAAGGGATTGAACATTTTCCAGACTTTTCCCAACGCTCCTGCCGAGAGGAAATGTTCTGTGACGAGACTTGTTCGAGCACATAACCACCACGTGCTTGTCATGCAGCAGGAGCCTCGTTCTCGCATCCAAGCGGTCACACCCTGGCTCGAGAGTTTCGTCTCTACTTTGCTTCCGTCCCCATTGTGTGAAAGATCAGAAGGACGAAATCTCAGGGTTAAGTGTTGAGCTGTCAAGTTTCTGCCAGGATGATGCAACAGTGTCGTCGTCGTTGTCGTTGTTGCTGGCACCAAACAAAAACCAGAAGCAAAAACCGTTGTGATAAAAGTGAAGCTGGTGGCGACAGAAGCTTGGCAGGTCAAGGCTGGTGGCAAGACATGATATCAAACTACTGTCAGCAATACTCAACCAAGGCAGATAAGCAGACATGGAAAAGGCATTCGCCACCGTTTGCACGAGGTGTAATCTTTTTGAATTGCTAAACAGTTGTGGCATCCTGAAGAGAAGGGAGGTTAACTGATGACCTTTTTGAACTTCCCAGCATGCTGCTGCCAGGCTGAAATTTCCTGAAGTTGTCTGCAGTTCCTCCTGCTCCTCCTTCCCTCCCTGGCGAGAAAGAAAACGTTGGCATCCATGGCGAGACAGGTAAAGCGCCATCAACGCCTCAAGCTACTTAAGAGTGATCGTCCTTGCGAGCTGAAGATTCGTTGTGTTGTGTGGAAGTTGTTACACTAAGGACAACCAGCGGAGAAATCTTAAACGCCTGAGAAAAGATGTGTTGACAGTTTGAACTCGACTCCAAGAATTTAGTAGTCTAGCAATGCAAACCACTCGAGACTGGAAGCAACCACTCTGAGATGTTGGAATGGAGTGGTTGAGGTGAGCTTTCCGACAGCTCTATGTCACTTTTCTTCCTTTTAAATCGTTCTGGAGGCGACCAAGTGAAGGTCTTCTATGGCAGTGAGAGTAAGAGTGCTGCAGGGGGAGAAAAAAAACAAAAAAAAACCCTCGGACCATTTTATCACGTGAACATGTCACGTGACGCTTTATGCAGCAATATGTCGAGACCATTCGCACTCGGTGTGTGCGAGTTTGACACAACTGTCGACTGTGTGAGTGCAGTTACTAGTAATCCTTTGTCAGGAATATAAATATAACACAGAAGATGTTCTGTCTGTCTCGCTTGGATGAGACTGAGACTGCTCACGTGACTTACCTTCTCACATTCATTGCAGGTCAAACGATGGTGGAGAACATTTGTTAACATTGGTAAAAAATATTTCTTTTTATGCAAAAGCATTGGTGAGAAATCTGTTTAATGTAAAAAAAAAAAAAATGGTGTAAACCGTGTTGACTTGCCATTAAATAGAATTGTTACATGTCAAAGTTTAGTGACGTGTCACTAGTGACATTTGTTACATGTCGAGCGTTGATGACACGTCACCCCACAAGCACTTTCATTACGTGCCTCCCCACTTCCGGTAATCAACTCATCCGCTCAACAGTTACTTCCACTTGTTTGCCCCTGTACCTGAGGATACAGTTGCCAGCCTGGAGATGGATTGACCGATGTAAATATTGAATAGTTTTCTAGTTTCATTCATCTCTGCTGTTAATGTTTCATGCGGACCGTTGAGGAAATGCACCATGATGACATAATGATATTATTGATGTTGAAAAGGGAGGGGAGGGATCCCAGTCCTGCTTGTTTGTGTGTCTACCAACATGAATTGAATGTACCTCGTCTGTAAGTGAGTGTGTGAGAGAGAGAGGGAGGGAGAAATATTTGTGTAACTATTCAAGACTAGAAGGATGTGAGTTCCCGTGTAAAAGCTGTTTGTATTTTTTCTGTAAGTGAAAGACAAAAATTTTCATTTTTATATTTTATATTTCCTGTGTACTGTTAATGACAATAACACTCTGGTCTAGTCGCTCACTCATTGACAGTTAAAAAGAAATTTAGAACATAAACCCTCGAAAGTCTCAGATATTTGGATTTGTCTTAAATATGAAAATCTTTGTTGGAGGTAGAGTGTAGATGTTAAACTATGTTGTAGGTTGTAAATGACAGCTTCAGTACAGCTGCAAACAGCTGCTGCTAGAAAGTATTACTACTAGAAGAACGCACGTGCGCACGGTCACATGACAACGCATGAATCGGAACAAGGATGACCCTTAACCTATCACCTTTTGCATTTTATATTTCTTTTTCTCAGCGGTGATTTTTTTTTTCCACGTTTAAGAGGACATCTTTGTGTGTTTGTATTTTTTTTTTTTGGAAGCAAGAAACCTGTGGGTGTGAACAAACTGCATTTTTGAAGTGAGGTGGAAGGGGAACTTTCCCCCCGCAGGTGTGAGTAGGTGGGTGGGTGCAGCGACTCCGACCACCAGACATTCTCAACACTCATGTTGCTGTGTGTGATGACCTGTTGATATGCTATTACTGTGTTCACATGTTACAAACCTTGTCCAGGGGCCTGACAGCCACGTGTGTGATGTGTTATAAGTTATTTACTGAATGCTGAGCGAAGACAAGTGTTGTAACTTATACATTCTGATTCCTCAATGCAAACTTTCTGACTGTCCAACATTCACATCCTCATTTTGTTCGTTTTTTGATGATCGCCTGTTTCCCGCCGTTCGTGTACAATTTTTGTAGTAGATAAAACTTTTGTCTTTAGAAAGCCGAGGCTAGTATCATGCAAGTGATATCAGGCGAATTTCAAATGTTTTCGTTTCTTGAGAATCATTAATTGAAATTGTTGTCAGGAGGAAATGAAAGCCATTGAAATAAATAAATGAATGAACAAAAGGTCAGAGTGGAGACTGCATTGCTTGTGGTTGTGGGCGGGTGGAATGTGTGAGCAGCCGCCTTCTGTTCAGTTGAAACTTTTCCTCCACTATGACAACTCCCACGCTGACAAAACATCCCAGACGAGTGTGGGTGTGTGTGTGGGTGATCGAAGGTTAAACAGGAGAGGTTGATATTTAAAAAAAAAAATACTGCCAGGTCCTGAACATAATGGTTTGCATTTATACACGATGAGGATGTCCCACGGTAAGAATCTGTATATCGGGTGAACGCCATCTGGCGATCAGATATCGGATTAGCGAGTTAAACACTTTTTTTCCCCTTCGTTCGTTCCTTGCCGTGCCGAGGGCGACTAGTGCCGACATCGCGTGGGCGGGTTGTCCTGGCCGCGCACAACATGGCCGCCGCTCTGGATCCTCTTTAATGAAGAAGAGAACAAGAAAATCCTCCAACTGATCCTGTTAGCTTCAGCACCAGACCAACATTGTTCCGGGTGCCAGCAGGAAGCACCTCACCCTGGTCGGTCGCATAGAAATTCTCCAGTTCCTTAGTCAAGTGGTGAACTTTGACCCAGTGAGGTTAACACTGGCAAGACGACCAACCTGCATGCGCAGGAACACAGGTACTATATTGCCAGACTAACTACTGTACACCTCCATACCCAGACTACTTTGTTCAGGGTGTCAAAGGGAAGGGTAGTGTCTTCAGGGGTCGCGGAGGCGTGGCAAGAACTTGGATTAGTCACGTGACGGTCATCGGCAGGAGGCAGTGTTTAGGATCGGTGTATCGATTCCGCCAGCCTTCAGCCATGTAAAATTGATGGAATATGTTAGGATTTTTTTGTTGTTGCTTTTTTAACCTCTCTTGAAGCATCGATCTCGTTTTGCCGTTATTCTGTGCGACTGGCGAGCACATCGCGAGGCTGGGAATAGCCGGCGCTTGTTTGAACATCGCTAAGTTTAGACTGGAGTTAACACTGAGAGACACGCTTGGCTAGGTCTGACAGTATTACACACACAGACACACACACACGAGGTTGGTGACTACACCCACACACTAACCAACACGTCGCCGCTCTCTCCAGTCCACCCTCGGCGGCAGTTGTACACGAGCGCACAAAGGTGCACGTGCACTTTAGTCCCATCACATTTACTTGCTGTTTTCTGTCTGCATGTGACCGAAAAACACTCGACCCAACATTAATTAATACCCAGTTAACAGAAAAAATAGAAGGAGAGAGTTTGGTTTCGTCTTTCAATGTCATGCCGTAGAAACAGTGAACCACTCACTGCGTCTTATTTCAGTAGACTATAGGGCTTCGACAATAAAAGACTTAAAATCTTCTGTTGCAAAAGTCCTGTATTTAACTTTAAAAAACAACTGAAATTGTGACGATTAATATGAAATTTCATTTCTCTTAAAATATTTTTTTCTCGCCCTTTTCTCTCTAGAAAAAAATGTTTTGTTAAAAAAAAAAAAACCTTTGACACCTCCCACTGTAGCTAACATAGAAAGTGAAGAGACCATAATTCTCTTCAACATCACTATTGCATGCAACTTAAAAAATGGCGTTCTGATGGAAATAAAAATAAAGAGAGGTATATAAATAGAAATGATGCAATAAGTCTGCGCTTCAGTGGAGATGATGTAGCAGACGAGAACAGAGGAGGTAGACCCTGACATCAGTGAGTTGCTTACCGGTGAGTTTTGTTCAGGTTAGTAGTTTTTGTCTAGGGGGGAGACCTCGAGAAAACCAAACTACAGATCTTCAGTGTTACCTTCACAACCTTGTGACCCACCGTGTCGTGAACTTTGTCGCTGCACGTGAGGGTCACGTGCCCACTGGAGCTTGACACAAGGTGTGTTGTCGCACTATGTCTTCATCTTCCCTCCTTCTATCTCAACCTACTTGTGTCGCTCTGAGAGAGAATTAGATGTGGAATTACATCAGTTGACATAATTTTTGAGCGGCATTTCATCAAGACAACTCGAAAACAGAGAAATAAATATTTCTCCACCGGGGAGTGCGGAAATAATCCTGAGTCGCAGATTCCAAAGCTCTTTTAAAAAGTGGGGCTGGGATCGGTACAGCACACACTAGCACCCATTAAACTTCTTGGCTTGTCGGAAGCCACACCTGCAAACAAGCTTCTTTATATTTTTACCTGGCCCCTCGATGTAGACCACTGTGTTGTGCACTCGATCTGGAAAAAAAAGGTTTGGTGAGGGTTGCACCTTGTTCTGACTTGGCGTGTGCCCCGCTCGAGGTTTTGTTTTCTAAGTTTACCTCAAGCACGCATACCTGTATATAAGTATAAATTCGTTAATAGCATCCTTAGTGAGAATATATGATAGTTACTATACACCCTACAAGCACAGAATGTCCAAAATACATTGGTCTTACGGTAAAGGGAATGAGTCTCCTGCGCTTTCTGTGGAAGCAATGACATTCTGTTCAGCTAGGGTAGATATGAAAAGAATAATAACAGGAGAAACAAACGCTGTCTCTGGAGATATCAGCACACGGCTCAAAGTCCTCGATCCTTGCATCGGGCTTGATTGTACTTATGTCTCTGGCATTAAAGACCTCCCTCACCATTGTTGCGAATGTGAACACATCACTTGCACGACTGTAGGTGTTCGCAACAAGCACCTCAGGGGCCAGTCTGTTAAAACATGTTCATTTTATCTTGTTCAGTTCTTTTCTTAGAATTCGCAACAGTAACAAAACGCAGTTATAATTACTAGTGAACAAAATTATTGTAAGTGTAAACAGCTTTCTGCACTAAGCTTAACGTATTTTTGACATTCTCTCCCTTCTTCGTCTCTTCTCTCTCTTCCTCTCTTTCTTTCCTCAACCTTCTTTGATAATACTTTGTCATGGATCCTTTACCATGCTGGCCATGCTTGAAACGGTTTACAATTACTTAATTATTGTGTAAAAGGAATGTTTGTGCTAGTGTTTATAGTGGTGATGGCGATAGTGAGGACTTGCCTGCGCCAGCAGTCAGGAAATGCTTTGTCCACGTGATGTTCCTGTGTTTCGCGCAGACGACACATTCGACCGATGCGAGCAAAGACCGCCTGCAAAACACACAAACTTCTAAATATGCTTCATTTTCACGAAACAGGAGAGAAAGACACAGAAGAACCACAGATGTGAAGACATTCGCATTATTGCTAATTAAAGTTAAACAATCAAACCTTGCTGATTGTATCGTAGCCGTTATTTTTTCTGCGTGGTCTTCATCTGATCCTTGGCCCATTTGTTTCAGTTAGTATATTCTGTGTTCAGATACAACCACAACCTAAGTTACCTCTAGGTGAGGTGTCCATAAGTAAGTCATTAGTCGAATTATTCAAACTATATCCCCCAAAAAGGCTGCGAATATTGTATGTTTAAAATATT
>SRHC01000611.1:0-92788 GCA_004794325.1 Pomacea maculata
AAAGTTAAAAATAAAAGACGAATCTAACTAGATTCGTCTCAATCGCGAATCGTTACAGTATCCACCTCCTCCCCCAGCAAGACTAGCCACTCCCCGGCTTGCAAAATGATTTTGCACTCTAAGATTCCTGTCTAAGGTAAGAAAAATGGCAATAGCTGTCTAGTGACCTTAGTTTCGTTGGGAAATGAGATGTTAGTAATCTATCTTACCTCGATTGGTTTCCTTTTCCAGCTCTCTAGGCAGTCAGGTTCCACCGTTGGGTCAACATGGTGAAGCAGGCTATGTCACTGAGATATCGAACCAACCTTCAAAGTTCAGACTTTGCTGTTCTAACAACTAAGTTTTTCACCCCTCGTACTTTAAACGACTAGTGGTATGCGGACTATTTACGAACAGTTTCCGATTCCTGATTTTTTTGGAAACAAGAATTGATCTGGACAGAGAAGCGAATAAAGTACAAGCACCTTCCATTTAATCTCGTCTTGTCACAAATATACTCCAGTCCTGATGACTCCAGAGACTTTTGACTCATCATGAGAGTAGTTTCTCCTGTTGAACTTAGGTATGAAGATTAACAGAAGAAGAGATAGTTTTGAGCTATCACTCACGATTTTGAAGGGTGACTACCAAAGAGTGGCGGTACTCGTCTACCCAGTTAAGTATTGTGACAGGTTGCGGCCGCAACATCGAAAACCTTTTAAACCTGAGGACAATGCCATAGACTCTCAGTTCGTCCCTGTAGTATACTGTGGAAATGTCTAATCAATACTCACTTTACAGTTCACAGATTTTGCATTTTTTAACATCGTGTAAAACCCTGAGCAATTTTAACTACCACTGTTGTAAACATCAGTCATTTTGTATTCATATGTCAAGACAAAGATATCGTTGTTCCTGGAATATATATCTACGAAATTTATTATTAGGTGAAGTGTATATGATTACTTTGAACTTTCTTTCTTGAGCCGGTTTAGCCATTGTGGAAAATGTTGTTCCACATTAGAAAAAAATTTAATTTCAGGGTCTGACAAAAATGCGCAGACGTATACATACACACTCAAGCACGTCCACACGCACTTACATACGACCGTATAGCAATACATCTACCTATTTCTCCCACATGAGTCCAGATACACAGTACCCGGCTAGCTAAGCTTGGTAGCTAACACACACCTGTCAGATTACCAGTTTTTAATATTTCACAAGTGTTTTAGTTGACTGATAGGCTCTAGTCACACAGGTTACCGGCTAGGAGCGTCTGTGCACCCGACTCTTGGCCTCCAGTCAACATGTCTGAGTGTTGTTGCACTAACATGCACTGTCGATGACGTAATAGTTGTACTCTCCATTGTAGTCAAAAACATTTAGTTAGTAACTTAAGAAAGTCACTCTCAAAAGCCCGAAGTATATACAGTAATGTTTATAATGATCGTCCAACGACAGATGAGCAATAAGGAGTGATAACTTGTTTGTCTTGGAAAATCTCAGAACCTAATGGAATGCACCCTGCGGCAACACCGACTAATATAAAACTTCATCTTTCTTCTTTACATCTGGAGAATGACTTCAAGCTGTATATACTGGCCGTGTGCAGAATATAACAGTGATAAAGTTTACTGTTATGCTTAAAGCAAGGGTAGCACTAGTGTATCGATACAACATCCCCAAAGAGTTTTGATTACATCATGATTCCCAAGCATCACAAGGAATTTCGATCATGTGCTTAAAGTGAAGAAAGTAAACACGTATAGTCAAGAAACAAGTTAACATCGCTTACCTCGGATGAAGAAAGCGTTCCATCTTGTTTCCATTGGCAGACCAACACGAAATCCAGTCGCTTTGCTCCTGAAGTCAGAGTTAGTTTCCCCCTGAGCCACTCACACTAAACTTGCCAGAACAATCAGCGTTCGGTATCTTGACTGGCAACTTAAAAAAAAAAATGTTCCAGACGAGTCTGTTGGATGTCCGAACGTGTTAAAGGGAGATCATCGTGACAGATTTTGCGTACCATAGAAACACACAAAAATCTCTTGCACGAGTTACCTCACCAAGGCACGCTCTCCTGCCACGGAGTTCGCTTCCACGAGATCGCGCGTGTCTGTGCCCCTGAGCGCGTGAGACTGTAGGTTGCTCCTGTCTCTTGCTGTCGCAGCGTTCGCGTGCGCGCGTGCGTGAATGTGAGCGAGCGCCAGAACTGTGTTCACTGTCTGACGGAGAGAAAGATGGGGGGGATGCTGGTGGTGGTGGTGGTGGTGGGGAGGGACGCCGGTATCGACACTTGCGAGCTGTCGTTGTGACCAGCCCCACCCCCTGTGGCACCCAAGCTTTGATTGATTTTGGTGCCAGCCACAGGTGCCAGAACCTCGGTTGTTCTGTGCACCTTTCATTGCTGACCCTCGTGTTCAGCTGAGGTCTGTGCTCGGTGCCAACACTTCCACAAGTTACCAGTTCACACTCCCATCCACACTTTTGGTGAACAGTCTGTCCGCCCTCTCATTCCCTCGAGAGGAAAATTTAAAAAATGTCTTACTTTAATAAACACGATTTAAAATGTTACACCTTTCTCAAAGTTTTAAGTTATGTATCAAACAATTTTTACATAGATTTCACGACGAAAGCTTATTTTACTGGGAAAGGAAGGGGACACGCAGAGAGAATAAGATAAGCCAAACAACTGATTTAACAAATATAGACCAGAGGTCGAACTTACATCATGGGACCGCTTCACAATCAAAGAGGAACTGGCCTGAAAAGATGCGGGCACCCTAGAGGCTCCTTAGTCTGATGCACACTTAGGAGGGAAAGTACTTTCATCTCGTAGTAAATTTTCTGTAAGTAGAAGATGAAATGATTTTTCCGTGGTGGGGAAGAGGGTAAGACAAGGTGGAGGAAGCCGGAGTTCCTCAAAGAATCCCAGAAGGCGGTCTTCCCGCCCTGTAAACAGGTGCCACATCCACAAAGAAATGTCTCCCCCCCTGGGCAAGATCTTGACCCATGACAGATGATCCTCATTGTCTTAGCAACAATCGCTATAATCACCAATCGACCTCGCAGCCCATAATTTAGACAGACCGGCATGCAGACCGACCGACGACCGCTTCATCACAAGCCTGCAATTAGACAGGCAAGCAGGCGGACAGACAGTGTCGGGTAGACAGACAAACAGACAGAAAGACAGAGAATAAGGAGATGTTAGACAGTTTTGGGGGGCAAGGTCGATATTTCGGTCAATGTGGAGGTCTGAAGCGTCTTAATACCCGGTGCTTCTTGCTCGTTATGAGGACATGCTGGCTTACAACCACGGATTACATCAACGTATACGACTCGAATATCTTTTCTTCCCGAATATTTTCCATCACTGATGTGTTCAAGCATTTATGTTCAAACTGTGACAGACACCAAGATGTCCTCAACATATATATATATATTCAACAACTATATAAAATCACACAAGTTTTTAATAACATTTTATTTATTTTTATAATTTAATTTTTTATTATTTACATCGAAGATTTTTTCATAACCCCCCTCAACCCCTTTACATTCCGATCTTCTGAGACCATTTCCTGTAAGCTGCATTTCTGGAAGTGTCGAAATAGAAGGTCAGAAGTTCATGAGAGCTGAAGACTAGAGAGCACTTCGATCAGAAGACAGCACAAAGATTCAGACAAGCTCACTGCCAGGCCTGTTGACAAGAGGTTCCTGACAACCCGCGCCTAGGGTTTGACATATTATAGCAATATTTCAACCCCATGCTAAGGTGTGTTTGGTCGTCTGCAGACGAAGAGGCAGTCTAAGAAGAAAAAAAAACTGTCTAAGAAGCGAGCCGAGCATAGCCTGGGGCGCGAGTCACGGCGTTCTGTCAACAAGTCGCATCTAATGAAATCTCGTCCACGAGCTTCACGTGCAGTCAAGTGTCTCGGGCGGTGCACGCCCACCAGGCGCTGATGCTCGTGTTCCCTGTGCTGTGCTGGCAGCTACAGATATTAGATATCGATTCCATGACTGCCTTTATTTTTTTTATTTGTTTCCTTCTGTTTCATATTTCATCTGAAGATATTCCAAAAAAACTTTTTCTCCAAACTGAGTGTTGTTTGGGTTTCGCGTTCCAAAAACTTGTAGAGATAGAAAGATTTTTATTTTGAAAAAAATACCTTGTTTTAATCACAGTAATACACACAAAAAACATCACTTAAAGCTGCGTTTGCTTTGATTTTTTTTTGTTGCTTAATTGAACAATTTCGCAAAGAAATTCTTAAGACAAAAAAGCATTATGGGAGGAGGTTCATACCACAAAGTATTGAGTAATGTTGAGAAAGATAATTCAGTGACCCTTAGGACTTTAGGAAGATGAGTGTTAAAACTATTGCATTTCTCGGGACCATGTTTTTGTGAGGGCGATGCTCATCTCTCTCCATCCCTTCTCATGTACAGTATAATATACAAAATATTACTAGTGTTATTGGACGATGTAAGATTACTGTAGCAATTGATTACTGTACTGATTTACATCTGTAGTATATAACATGATTGTATGACATTTCATAGTTGTTTGTGCGAGGTAGTGTGGCTGTGTGCATTGTGTAATATTGCTTGTGCTAGGCAGCATGGATTTTTTGGTACTATATAACATTGAGTTGATAATTGTTATCTTTTCATGTATATTGTTCCGCGATTTTTTTTAAATCTTAGCTGGTAAGTAATGTTGAAATTCTTATGAAAGTGTTTATTATTTTGACATTCTCAACATAATTTATCAATATACATAACACAAAACAAAAACTTATTCTAAATAATATAAGACTGTCGCCCTAAGTTGTAAACTAAAATTTGTTTATTGAAATAGATACATATGCACGAACACGTACAATGCATATCTCTTTATATAAATCAGTTGGTTCATCAAAGCACTCATCATTTTATCTGTTAATAAAGAAGCATTAGACAGTGGAACAGAGAATGAACTGGAATGATCTTGACAAATAGTTAATAAGTGAAAGAGAAGTGCCAAATAAAAATATAAGATTTAATTGATGCAATCACACAAGGAGGGATGTAAGAAGTGACACACGCTCGGGCAGCTGATGAAAGATCAATGCGCAAAAAAACTTCGGAGGTTGTGATGGGCATCCATTCGTCGGGGGACTAGGGCTCAGTAAATTCTACATATATCCAGAATCAGCAGAATGAAGCAAAGGAGGAAAAAATAAAAGCCCTCGTTTGTCTACGTCACAGCTAAAACGAAAATTCATGTCGGTGTAAATCGTCGTTAGGGAAATCTGAAGGCGCAGCATCAACGTGCCGCTGATGTTTCCGACGGCGAAGGAAGAGAACTGATATATTTCTCTTCTTTCTTCTTATCGATTCCTCGTCTTTTGGCGTCTCTTTAAAAGAACAAAATCACACGAAGAGGAGACCGCAACACACACACAAAGAGATTGGTTATTTACTTAAGTTGCTACACTGGGGCTAGAAGTTCACTCATCTCACCTCGGAGAGAAATTTGGACTTCGCTCGATTAAAGAATTGGCAGCCCACTCATAAAACATGCCAACATTTTCTTCGCCTCCTTCTTTAGAGATTGCCATTTCCGCTTTTTCCGGTGATACATAAGCACGTCTCCAGTCTTCCAGGGATGCGGCTTGCTGGATGCCCTGTGGCTAACTTGCTCCTTCACTGGCACGCCGGGAGTAAGTTTTAAAAAGTGGTGGGAATAAAATGACAACTGAGGAAACAAAACTTTTTTCAGCTTAGATGTATTTCTTTTGTGTGTGGTAGTGGGTATTTATATTTAAATGTTATATTTGTGTACGATTTAAATAGGTGTTAAATACGTATCGACGTCCGCACTTCATGTATGTTTATATCCAGTTTGTGGAGATTACAATGTAGCAATATTTAGAAGTATCTATACTGCTTTTTTCACTGTTTTATCTTAAAATATGTTTTGATATATTTCTCTTTTTCCTTGTGTGTGTAGACAGAGAAGGGAACAATAGAAATGCTTAACTGCATAATCAGACAGCAATGAAGACAAGATAGAAGAAGGTATCCCTCATTAACCTTCTATCCTAGGCTGTTCTGTTCCTGCTTACTGTGACAAAGCAAAGCCGTTTGCTGTCATTGTCACTGGCAATTAGTGTGATAGAGTGATTCAAACCTTCTAACTCCTGGATTCTTGTCGATGCTTGTGGTCATTTGGGTTTTGCCTCGTACTCTTAGTATGTTTGTCTCCTGCCACGCTGTTTAACTACAGGCAGGGGAGATAATGTTCCAGGGGGAGTCCAGCTTAATTACAGATACGGCTGGCACAATTTTAAGATTATGAGTATCACACATTATAGATAGGATTTATACAAAAATATATTTTCTTTATCTTTCTATAAAACTGTTTTAAACAGCGACCAATTATAGAAAGGAATCTTGATATTGTTTTACATGTATAAAGAAAGAGAGAAAGAATGGAGGAAATAAAGAGGCGAAAAGAGAATAAACTTAAGCGTTAATCTTTGCTCCAGAGTACTCGTACAAATGAGTATGTGACTGTCGTGCTCCCTTTCAATCCTTTTTAAAAGTTTATTTATTTGAAACATTCATAGTAAGTCATTCGAGTGAGTCAGATGTAGCTCAGGCTCTAACTTTTTAAAAAATCTTAAGTATTCCTAAATACAGAGCTGTTTACCTCCAACCTTAGTCTGCAGCCTGCACAAAATATTTCTCATTGACAAATGTTCGCCACTAGCCTTCAATAAATCGTCTTAGTGGTCCCTTTGCCCTTATATAGAACTCCCTTTACACGGGGACGACAACTCTTGATGTGAGCGGTATGGCGGTAGATTATAAGGAGCTGCTTCCTTGCTCTCTAACACAAAGTGTTTGTCAGTAGTTCTCTAGCGGCCTGCACCCTCCTCCCCTCAAGTAGAATAGCAACAATTTGCATGTGCTGTGCACCCGCATCCTGTGCATCGTCAAACTTGATGACTGTAATCCAATCAGGCGCTTGGCACTGGTTTCCGACTTCGCACGTGATTGATCGGACAATCCTCAAAAAGGGGGAGGATGTGCTAGGTACAAGACTTTTCTTACCCCGTCAGGAGCCTGGTGGGTATGGCGGCCACACTCCATCTGAAGGTTATAAGAGACATGGGAGAGCGTTCAATCACACGTCCTCGGATGATGGTAATGAAGATATGTTTTCATATTTTTTTGCGCGTGCAGGAAGTTATGGGGATGGTTTTTATGGGGCTGTGAAATGTGAACGAAGGGATTTAACTTATAATGCTTCTATAGACTAAAATCGAATAATTTTTTAATGGTAAATATAAATTTACATTGTCCAAACGTTTTCTCTTGATGGACATCTTCATTTATTTTACTTTGTTAGTGTGCTTGTGTGTGTGTGTGTGTGAGGGAGAGAAAACGAACTGATTTATCAGATTTGTTTGATACCGTCTTACAGTGAGTGTATGCTCTTTTATGTTTATTTATTTAATATGTAGCTGTCTGTATCTGCACTCTATGCCGGGGAAAGGCAGTCTTATAAGAAACAAAAATCAACTACCTTTTATACTTGACGTTACCACAACGTTGACGATCCGTTAATCGTTGCACCACTGAACCGCCCAGAGAAAGACAGAAGGGGGGAAAGAGTGTCTCCCTTATTAAAAATCCTACATCAATGGGTTGTCCTCTCAAACACACGGACGAGACACTCAAGCAAGGGCTATGTTCATTTTCAAACGAGGTTTCAGAAACAAAAATCAGCGATGAACAGCACTGACTAGCTGCTCCCCTCAAGAAGTACACATCAGCTCTCCACTGTGCTGACGTGAAGCTTTTCACGTATGACGTCAGCCCGCGAGACAGCGGTGATTTAGTGCCGTGTGCAACCTCCAATCATTGAGGGGGGAGATAAATGACAGCCCGCCTGTGTTATTAGCCCGCGTGGGTCTCGGTGAGCTGAGGGGTAACCAATGTCGGCCTCTGTTCTTGCTTTAATGACTGTCACGGAGGCTGGTACGAGACCCGAATTTTGTTTTTAAATGTTAAAATTAAAAACCGATTGAAAATCTATTAATTACCTTTTCATTGAGGCATATATTCTTCATGTCTTTGTACCAGTTATTTTTATTTACAGTCAGTTGCCGCCACCTGTCAGCATCAGAATCCTTTGGTCTAAAAATAGATGGATATAAGTTGAGTTCTTCTTGTCGAACTAATCATTTCGCTTTCTAGTCATGCCTGTGGGTGGGTGGATCGGAACTCTAGGTGAGGCTATAATTTTCTTCGTAAATTTACTTGAATTTTCATCTGGGGATGCTTTTGAAAGGGCGGGCACCTCAAGGATCCTTACGTGTCGCAATCCCATGGCACTTTTTAAACCAGTCCCTAACATCATATAAAAAGGAAGGGATATGAACAGAAGGAGGAGGAGGAGGAGGAGAAGAAGTTTTTTTAGTTCTAGTATAAATTCCCAGTAATACAATGGGATGGGAAATGAGTTGGGTAAGTTAGTACTAATATGAGAGGGTTTAAAAAGACAAGAGGAACGATACAGAAGAATGGATGGCGCAGTTTTAGTAACCCTGACAGTCACATGATACGATTACTGTCTACTTACATATCACACCTACGAATTTCTGAAACTCCACTCAAAGCGTGCGGCGTGTGATGCTAGAAATAGCCTGTCTATTGACCTCCGGGGTCAGGCCCATCTTTCGTGGCCAAACGTTCATTTATACCTCCTCCGCGGGAGTATTAGAAGGGGTAGGGGGGAGGTACTTATATCTTCGTGGTCATGCTTCTCTGGTCAGATATTGAGGCTAGCTTTATGATCTATTCCAGAGTTAAGCAAGGGGCGAAACGAGAGGCGGGCGCAGGAACCCGTATCCCGGAGAATACCCGATAAACCTTTTGGGCTTCGGCGCATGTCCGCACTTAATACAAGCATCCTGTCCCATTCGCTTGTTGACAAACGCACCGCAGCTGACAGGCTGCTTGCAGAGGCTTGACCTGCTCTGAGAACTGACCTCCAGGCGGTGAATAGCTTCCACTCGCGATCGATGCCGGCGCTTTTCTTGGTCTGGCCACCGACTTGGAATCCTTAATTCCCTTGAATGATGCTTTTGGCAAGGAGCTGCCTCAAGCGTCTGCAACAAAACTGTGATTTAGTTTCCTAGAAACTGGATGAAATCTTTTTGTAACAGACCAAGAATCTCATCATAATAACGAGAAGGGAATCCTCTTGATTAAAATTAGTACATTTATTTACTTGTTTATTCACGAGTCTTTGTTTATTAATTTATTTGTTTCTTTACAATGCAAAAATTGAGACTAGTTCGTAGTTTTAGAGAGGTACTTCGTCCGTGTCACCTGGTCCTTTGACTACATAGATTCCCCCTGCTCATCGAGCAGATGAATATGTAATACAGGATGAGATTCAAGAAAAAGCCACAAACGATGTCTGGGCTTGGTCTCTCACAAGTGGGAACCTAGATACTGTGAATCACTTCCATTCGCTGTCCTACGGGAACTGGGCAATGGGACCCTTTCCTTTTCATGTAAGAAAAATATGCGAAACTATTTTAAGAAAAAAAGAGACCGCCAACATTACTTTGCAAGTGTCATTTCCACTGCTTTGTTATCTTTACAAAAAAGTGTCAGAGATGACAACTTGACGAAGTGGACTCCAAGCAGGTGCTGTTCTAATTTTATAAGTGGAATCTACGGTGAAGATGTCGGTTAGTTGAGTCTGGCCTGACGACCTGTATACTTGCGTGAGCCCGGCACTTACAACACATGAACGTGAAAGTCAGTGGCGCGTGCGTACTTGTGTGAGTGTGTGCGTGTTTTCTTGCGGTGTGTGTGAGTGCTGCATGTTCTGCAAAATAGATATTACACCTTTGTGTCTCAGCTAAATCGTCTGATGATAAGTATGTTTCGCTTCCTCAGGGGCAAGACTGTGCTCTACTCTCAACTGTTGCCCTAAAACTGACAAAATAAATATTCAGACAAATCATTCTTCGCCTTCCAAGAATGTGAAGAACGCGAGGTGTTACTCCTTGCAATTCTGTGGGTTTTACTTGTTTAATATCTGTCCAACACCCAAGCGCCTACCTTATGGGAAACTGCGCTACAAAATCGACAGACTGATAGACGAGTGTTTATGTCCGAGCGGATTAAGCTTGGTCCCAGCATGAAAATGTGCTATTGAAATGCAATTATTATCAAAATGCAATTATATTATCTAAAAGAGCTTTAACCCTTTTCTCCCTAACGACAGAACATTTGATTTTTCTACCCGAACCATTTTATTTGGTAAACACACCGATAATTTTTTTTTCAAGGGAAGGAACACCTAAGTGCTTGTTATCAGTGAAAATCAGAGTTATGTATCTTGACACGTAGCGACTCTCCTCAAACGACTAAAGTACATCATGTAAAGCTTAAAAAAAATAGACCGACTGAAGTCATTTAATCGATAACGTTTCCTTAATCCTCCTCCTCCTCCTCCTCCTCATCATCATCATCATCATCATCATCATCATCATCATCATCATCATCATCAGCAGCAGCAGCAGCAGCAGCAGCAGCGTCGTCGTCGTCGTCTTCCTTATCGTCATCGTCAACTTGTGTACCTCGTGTATAATTCGCATACTAATGTATAAACTCTCAAAGACAGTAACAACGAGCAGATTTCCAGTGTGAAAGGAATGATGCCCTAGTAGGACTGTAAGATTCTTATGAATATTTTATACAGCGGCGTGTGACAGATGTTCTCGCACAGGTATTGTAGACAAAAAGATTAATCAAAAATACTTCTTACGGCGCCTTTCTGAAGAACAGGCGACCCCAAGCAAGTTCTGTATTCGTCAGAATGTAAACACTCAAGGATGGCTATAACTACTAATTTCCCGTGTCATTGAGGAGGCGCTATCTGCTGAACATCTAGTGATTTCTTTCTTCGTTGTCCATTTTATTTATAGCGTCTTTTAATAACTGCAAAATGAATGGCTTCTCATGATGTAGGTCACAAACGGATCTAGGTGTCAAAATTTAAACAAGTCACAGATCATTCAACCGTGCACTGCCCCCAAAACAAATGTCAGTGCTAAGCCCTGATAATTAGCTTCCCTCCTCCAGCTTCCAAATCTTCAGGCAAGATGGGGAGTAAACTGTAGACTAGATATGACAGTAAGCTTCAGAGGTAAAGAATGTATATGACAAAGATGCACTCATTCACCTCATTAACACAAATACACACTAGGTCTTAAAAATTCCTCTTTATTAATTAAAAAGGTCAAACTTCCATTCATGTCAGATATATTCTGCACTTTGGTCAGACTGGTTGTAAAGAAAAAAGGTACTGTGCGTGTCATTTTGCAATAATACACGAATAAACATTATTATTGTACTTTTAGAACAATATTGACATACGTGATTTGTTATGTATGAAACCTGAGAACCACTAGAGTTAGCAGCGTGGGTAGGAGAAGGAGAAGAATTAATGTTCATCTCTCCTAGTCTTCATATCTGTAGGCCTATGACTTCTGGCTTCAAAGGCGGAGATCAGTTTTGAAAAAATGACATTAACAACAGCCGGCTGGAAATAAAGTAAGACACACCATGCATTACTGTTTTCATCGCTCGGCATCTTCGACGACATTAACAGCAGTCCGCCAGACGTTACGGCGTGGGGCGAGTTGACTGACACGTGACGCAAGACTTGCACTGAACTGATGAACAGTCAAAACCTCATGAATCATTTGCTGCATCGGCGTCCTGGTCATTAACCCTTCACCCAAGTGAATCGAGTCTGTCCCGTTAAGAGGGTCGAAGGACCTGAGTTCAAAGTTCGCGGGACTACAATTTTTTTTGTCAGGAACGTCACAAAGAATCAGCAACACAAGAAGGTCTCAAAAAGAAAGCAAAATGTATGACTTGTTGACATTTTCGTACATTCCATGCATTGCCATGGGGAGTAGGCACACTGTTACAGCGGAATCCAGCACTTGACAAGAATATTACTCAAGCTAAAAACAGGAAAAAGATAAATGGACGTTAGAGATTGTTTGGAATGTCAGATTTCACAAAAACAACAACAACAACAACAACAACAACAACAACAACAACAAAAAATTAATCATATTTTAGGTAAGATAAATGTACACAAACCTTTAAGTAACGTTTATAATCATCACCTTCTGCCTGTAGCCTACACGTGAATAGATACACGACAACACAACAACAGCAGCGACAACGACCAAACTGGTTAAGTTGGTTATATGTTATCTTGTGACTAACATTAATTTGATAAGTATTAATTTGTACTTGCATATTTATATGACTGTGTGGTGTTTCTTTAAATTACAATGCAGATCTTTACTTGCACCTGGGCATGTTGTGGTTACTTCTAATTCTATGATTTTGATTTATATATATCTTTGTTGGTTATGCTCCCCCTTGAAAAGGGCCGTTGGCCTATTCAATAAATTGATTCTGATTCTGATAATGATGATTCATATACTTCATTTCCCATCTTTGAGGCGCTTAAAAAAATAAAACACAATGTTGTCCATTTTTCAGATCACACGCAGATGACTTTCACGGAGATGGCATCAAAACAATGGCAATAAACAAAACGGAGCAGGAGGCTAACAAGAGATCGGAGAGTCACATTACGCCGTTGAATCAGAATCTTAATCAGGGTTAAAGCATTCGTACTGTAGAAATAGTATACAGCTTCCGGAAAGTGGAGCTAACCAGTAAAACCAACAAACAAAATTAAAGAAAAAAAAAAGAAAAACAAATCACGTCCAGATGGCACAGATAAGGCGTTTAAGACCGTTTTTTTGATAAGGAACAGAACAACGGGACCGGACACAGGTCGGGAACAGTGGCAGGCGGTACTACTACCACTACCAAAAAAAAAAAAAAATCACATAATCACATAATAACGAATCTCAGCAGACACCAGAAACAACAAAATTCGAAAGACATCAACAAGTAGAACATTGAGTTCAGTTTCCACGTGCAGCTGAGACGCATACACATCATGACAAAGGACACACGCCACATACTCCCACCAAACAACACATCTATCATGACATGACACATGATACAGGCACCATACCACACAAGCACAAACATATACACGATGACGCACATACGGGACGGGGGCAAAGAGGGTGGAGAGTGCGGGTATGAGGGGTAAGAGCAATAATAAATAATTAATGCCGGAGTTGTATCACTGCAGAGGCCTGACACATGTCGTGCTCGAGATGTGTTGACGTTCATTCATATTCTGTCTCAACATATATTTTGTGTTCACAGGATTTTTAAAAAAAATTATGCACTTTTCTAACGTTTAGCACGTGATCAGTTTATTAGGTTTTTTTTTTTTTAAAAAACAATTCTCATAGCGTATTATTATTAGAACTTGGTGACATGCGGGAACGTTAGTCTGGCCTTTGTCAACAAAACACTGGAACATTCTAACAATTTGCTAGTTTTGAAAATCCAATTTTAAGGCTCGGCCTCTTCCAAGGAACAGACGACCAAACCAAAGTCATCGATCAAATTGTGTAAGCAGATTCTCTCCCTTTTCTAGTTAAATCGTATTTGGTGATTAATGGTAATTGAAAGAATAATATTACTTATATAATAAAATTATAATAGTGAAATAATCAAGTATAATTTATAGTGAAATTCAATCTATCGAATGTTTTATTGAAATGCTAGAAAGTTTAAGAAAGTTAAGCCACGTTGCTATCGCAAACAACTTTTTCTGGAAATTACAATTTTCGCTGTCACGCCTGAATAATTAAGTCGGACAGAAGTTTAATTCAGGGAGGTTCTTCTATTTGCTCAAGGCTAGTAACCACCTACTTTGAGCCTTCCCTTCGAGGTACCTGAAAATTCACCGGATGACACTTCTCACCAAAAGTGTGTTGCTCGAAAATTGAAGGTGGTGCATTCGTCACTGTCACCTCCCCTTGGCGCGCTCTCTCGTGTTTTGTCGTTTTTTCCCCCGACACTGAGACTCTTCTTGACGGCAGTCTTTCAGCTGGGGCCATGTGTTTGAACCCGGAACGACACACAAGGCCGTGAAGCACTCGACAAGGCGGAGGGCAAGAGAGGAGAAGGCTCTGCTTTTTCAGCGAGGCTTGACCTCTCACCTTTGCTGGTGCCACCATGGCGCAAGCCATTGCCGGTGTTGCGGCGCTGCTGCAGAACCTGCAGGTGCCCATCGGTGACGTTCAGAATGTTACGTGAGTAAACAATTGTTTTACACCTGTTCCACACAGGCAGTGTTCACATGCTGTAAAGACAATTCTTCACAACACACTTGTGAAAATTACTGATGAAATTCATGTAAAATATTTTTTTTCCGACCACGTGATAAATTTCAAATATTGACTCCTGGGTCGTTTGAGTTAACAAGTTTTCTAGACAGAGAGAGGTCCACTGCCATAAACTGGTGTGATGGAAAGGGAGCACAGTGTCATAGACATTTTCATGACCTAAAAGCTTTTCTTTTTTATCCTCTCTCTCTTTCTCTTTTTCTTCCTCTCTTTCTATCCGTCTTCCTCTTTCATATCTCGGCGACCCTTCTCTTTCTTTCCTTGTTTACTTCCTGTATTTTCTTTCTCTCTCTGTCTGTCTGACTCCACATCGAGCAAGACATTAAAAAAAATTCGAGATAATAGTTTAATATCTATTTTATGATATTAATTTTCTTTATTGCCATCTTTGCCACACAGTTCTTTTCTACTGTTCTCAAAAATGTATGGTTTCTAATTTCGTCTGCTAAATCTGTGTATATTCTTAAAGAAAAAATTCAGGACTACACACAAAGGAAATATGTTGAAAACAACGTGTATTAATTATAAGAAACGGAAGTATGTGCTGCTTTTAAGAAGTACAATAAATTACAAAAACAGCCATCACTCTCTCTCTCTCCCCACACACACCTACGCCTATTATTACATGTGTAAACATACCTGAAGAGGTTATTCGCATTATTTAAAAAAAAACAACACTCGCTTACATGCCACGCACGTCTGCTGAATGACATTGAGGAGAAACAGTGTTTGGAGGGAGAGACAGAAAAAAAAAGAAACTTACAAAGGAGTTTCGAGGGAGAGAGAGAGAGATTCAGCATTTTACTTGCACCTTTATGACAATAAAATTTGCATCCAAAAAAAAAGTAATGGAGAATTGTCCCTGTTGTCACCAAAATGCATTCGTTACACAGACTACCGAGTCCGCCCACGCTGACAGGACCACTGGCGGAAAACACGTACCTGGCTCAGGCCGAGAAGTTCGCGGTGGGCAAGGTGAAGGGTCCTGAATCCCTGGTGGTCGTTGATGGTACGTGCAACACAATGCTATAAACAAGTTACAAGACGAGCTACAATTAGTTAATCTAACAGCTTGCTTTCTGATGGAAGGAGAGAGAGAAAACCCATTCTAGACAGTTCGTTAGAGATGGTGGACAGTCAGAAAGAAGAAGGTGGACAAGCATGGAAAATGTGTTTTCACCCACAAGTGTGTGTGCAGAAAAATAATCTGCATGTATGCGTGCAGTGGTCTAAATGTCTTTATATTTGTTTCTCTGTCAAGCCATTCCCTCAAATATCTTTTATTATATATTTCAATTTTTTATTTTGAGGTTTCTTTGTTTCTTTGTTTGCTGCACAGTAATTGTGTGTAAGTATGACTTTGTGCAGGTTATATCTACACTGGGGTGTCCAATGGCCTGGTGGTGGAGGTGACACCTAAAGGGGTGGTGAACACGCTTTTTCCTAGAAATTCTTATGTCTGCGGTAAGACAATTTATTCTGAAATCCTTTTAATTTTTAGAATTCCCTCACTATCTGTTATCGAACCGCTTTGTAGCTTCAATTTGTCGATCAAACCATGTTCACAAATTTATAATTTATATCTAGTTTTATTTTGAGTTTATCAAAAGAAAATATTTAACATATAAGTTAGCAAGATTGCGAAAAGTTTCCTTTGGGTCTTAATATAGTGTACGACAAAATATACAATATGAAGGCAAAGGTGAGGGGAGGTTGGTAAGTACATGAGAATATGTGGACACTGAAAGTGGTATAAGTAAAAAAAAAATGATAGGACAGGTACAGTAGTTGTGATGCATTGACAGAGTTCCTGCGCTTTCAAAAATGTACACACAATGGCTGACTTACTGACTGATTGAATTAATGAATTATCAGCCAGCTTAACGACAGAGAGGCGAACGTAAGGATAAATCTTTAACAAACTAACAAATTTTTATTTACGAGGGTAACAGAAGCAAAAGTTATGCTTTTTTTACCCCTCGGACTAATTAATAGAACTAAAACATTAACTTAATGAAGGAAATAAAAACAAAGAGAAATTATGATACGTACAAGCATGATGGTTGATGTCTAAAATAACAGGTTTATTTTTTGATTGACCAGATCACTACATGGTACATGTTTGCTTTGTCGGTGAGATTAAGATGAGGACTGTCTCACCCTTTCTCGCACTCGCACACCTTCCAAACAACACACTGACAAACACATTCACTCACACACAGGGTTCAACAATGGCTGGCTCACGTGTCGTGCTGTCTGTCGCTACAAGTTTCTGTCACGGTGGCTGAATATAAAATTCTCTCAGTGTCCCTGACATGTCAGGTGTCGTTCGTCACACGTTCCACGTGGTGTTGTCACACACGACCAGCCATTACTTTCTTGCATAGTCAAGTAGGATTTGTGACATGCAAAGTTAATACCTGTCTTCTTTTCTTCTTCGTCTTCTCATTATTATTATTCTGCAGAGGTGGTGGTGATTGTGGATGCGGAGATGCATTCGTGTGTAGGTGCCTTCGAAAAGAGATTTTATATTCTCTGCCATTATAATGACAGTTGTGTTTTTCCGAAAAGTAGATTGATTTTTATGTAAGGCTTGTTAGTAAGTTTCACTTCAGTGGAGAAGGCCGACGGTTCGAGGCTTGCTCTGTCCTGTGCCTTATATTCTCCCCGTCTCCTGCCTACCCAGGGTACCCACTGATGATGAAAGAAGGCGTAAGATAGTGTTAAACTCAGTTTTTCGCATGTTTTGTCCTATGTTTTGTGGTATACAAACATTTGATTGTGACTCACCCCACCATTTTTTAAATCTGTAAATTCAGATAACTAGGGTATTGCTTTATTTACACATTCATGTTTACGACTTAATGTTTACAGGTCAGGAAGGTGACGTATGTGGCAGACCTCTTGGCATGAGAGTAAACAACAGACGAAACCTGATAGTAGCCAACGCTTACAACGGAATTTATGAGATTGACCCTCGAACTGGTAAGGTGCTCGATGGGAAGGTCCTTTTAATTGGAATCAAAGGTTTTTCTTGTCTCTAACTAATGTCTTCGTAAACACCCCTTATGAATCTTTGTTAAGGTCAGACGATAGATTTTTTTGTGGTGATCCTACCTATCTCATGGTATGCAAGCAGACCTTGCGGGACCCTGTGTGATGTAACCGTGTCGTTGTCATTGGCACAGGAAGATACCAGCTTCTGATTGACTCCAAGACCAGGATGGTGAACAATAAACCAGTCAAGTTCATCAACGATGCAGCCATCACCAAGGACGGCCGAGCCCTCTACTTCACATCGTCGTCATCAAAATACGGTCGCAGCGACTACCTCAAGATAATCATTGAAGGAGAGACAACTGGCAGGTTCGAAAGAATAAAGCTAGACGATTTTTGTCCCTTTGGTGGGTCCAAATACGAAAGGAAATTTAAAATAAAAATTCAGGTCGGTTAGCTACATTTCTCAAATGATATAAAAGCTAACTTAAAGATTCTTTGTCTTATTTTTAATAATGATAACAATGATGTGAGATTTAAAAGCGTAATATTTTTCGTTGCTTTATGGATATATATCTTTTTAATTGTGTCTATAAGATTTTTAAAATCATGTTAATAAAAATTATGATAATAAAAATATAATATAATGTCCAAATTGAACTTTGAAATCTTTGTAAAGAAAATTTAATCTGAAAAAGGGGGTGACAGTAAATTTACTGCGCTACATAAAACAGATAATAATTCTGTAAATAAAAAAAATGTTTTTTTTTTATCTCAGACTCTTCAGGCTGGACTCAACCGGACTAAGGGAGCTGGTGTCCGACCTCGGTTTCCCCAACGGGGTACAACTGGGACCGGATGAGACATTTGTGCTCGTTGCTGAAGGCTCGCGGTGTAGAATTCTCAGGTGAAAAAAGCACACACACACACACACAAACACACACGCACACTTAAACACTAACATATTCAGCACAAAAATAGAAAGAACTCGATTAAGAAAGGGAGGGCACGTGACCTCTTATTCTGGATTTTTCTAAATCATCATGAATGTTGTGGGTAGCCAGAGACTACATCATTTTTAACCAACGTCTACTGTTTTTAATGTCTCTATTAAGACACTGGTAAAAATTAGTTTGAAATGTTCACCTCAAATGTTATCTCCCGACTGACCACAAAAAGCCAAAATTTCACCTGTAATATTTATCTCCCTGCTGGCTCCAGACTTTGGCTGGAATCAGCTCCACCCGACAAGAGAGGAAGTCTGGAGGTCTTCGCTCAAAATCTGCCTGGTTTTGTGGATAATATACGGTTGTCTCCCCGCGGCACGTACTGGGTGGCGCTGTCCCGCGGGCGTCACGCCGACATGCCGTCCATCCTGGACACCTACGGCGACCAGCCTCACGTGCGAGCTATTATCATGCAGGTAACTCAGCAGTTTTCATATCCTGAGGCATAAACATATTTTTAATTATGTTATTCTGTATTGTGAATTAGTTGCATGCTGGTAATATCGACAAACTATAAGTGTAATTTCTAAAGAAAGTATTAGGTCTATAGTTAATGAGATATACTGCCTTAGAGTCACATTTCACCGAGACATGACATGATGAGACAGTTAAGAAATATTATTCTCTGGCGATTGGTCTTTTTCTGATCACGTGACTGCATGATCATGCAAGTGAAAGTATTGGTAAAATATAAACGTAGCTACAGAGAGAGAGAGAGAGGGGGGGAGGGAGAGGGAGAGAGAGAGAGAGGCAATTACAATGTTTTAAGGATAATTGCTTTTTACTTTTGTTTGTTTGCTAAAGACTGTTATCGGATAGGAAGAGACAAGAAAAGCTATGAAAATCTAGGAAGCCAAACGAGTTCTCTCCCTTTAATGACCAATGAGCCATTTACAAACATAATTACAAAGAAAGTAGTCTCGTCATCTATGGTCATATGATAATATAATAATTGAATATTGCTATGGAAATGGGAATCTGGTTTGTTTCTTGCCAGATGTTTTGTCAGGGAGAGCGAGTGTAAAAATAAGTCATTTCAATAATATTTGGTAATTCGATCGGAGCGAAAGTAAACAGTGACATCCGTCTATATTTATATAAGCCCACAGGTCGAAATTTTTTGCATGCAAATAAACTATATGGTGGACAAATCTGTGAGTATGTGATCTGTGTATTTAAGGATACTTTTTAATTTTTGGATTCAGTTCTCATATTACGCATGAAAATGAGATAATCAGTAGTAAAAGGAAACAAGAGCTAAATTTTATCTTGTCTTTCCTAGCCGTATCTATAAAATTAATCTTACTATTATTGAGCATCAAACTCGGGACGAGAGAAAATGTATTGCAGGAGAATAGCAAACTGTGGGACATGTTTACTTTCTCTCTCCAAACTTTCTCATTTATGTGCCATGTTTATCAGCCTCGTGTGATCGACTTCTGTATTTATTTCATAAGTGTTTCGTCTACATTAGTGCTCTGCAACGGATTCCATAACTCCCCATCGAATGATTTATAATTATTTTCAGATGACCCCTGAAGAGATAATGGCACAGGCCTCAAAGTTCGGTATCATCGTAGAACTGGACGCTGACGGAAACATCATTCGAAGTCTACAGGATCCCAATGGCACCGTATTTCATTCTGTCAGCGAGGTGGCAGAGGAGAATGGAATCCTCTACATTGGTTCCTTTGATCAACCCTACGTCGGCAGGCTGCCGCTAACGGTTTTCCCTTCTCCAGGTAAATGTCTTTGAAGTCTAGTTTTAAAAACAATTCTTTTGAAAAAAATTACTGACCTAGGCCTTGCCCCATCCACATCCGCGATTTTTCGGAGGGTGGGCATCGATCACATCGATATCCAATCTGCTTGACACAGATGACCCCCATGAGTTTCCTAATGACTCTTCTTTTGTTTCCATAGAAACGACAACCGTGACCCCGCCGGCTGACTCTTCCTTCACGACTGCGCTGGGCAGGCTTCTGGAAACAGTGCGCAAGACGATGGACCAGCTGCCACTGCAGACCATCAAAGACGCCGTCATCAAGCTGGTGCGGCAGCTGGTCTTCGCCAAAATCGATGCCAAGAAGATGGAGGAGACGCACAGCAGCGCCAAAGCCGAGGTCCAGACTCTCAGGTCTGTGCAGCAAGTCAGGGACGTGATGTGACGTACGTGAACTCTGACCTTAGGTCTGTGAATGTTCAATAAAATAATTTTATTTTATTCTCCTTCATAGTATGTGTGCTTTTTTGCACGTCCTCTACAATCATTATAAAAGTAAATGTTCTCCATCGTGGCAGAGATCTCATTGGCCTGCCCGGTCCCATGGAGGTTGCCTTGGTGCAGTCCACGTGGCAGAGGTTCCTAGAAAGCCCGAACCTGACGACAGAGTTTTCTGCGATTTTTCAGAGGTAAAACAGGAGCTGTTGTCAAGGTGTACCTCAACTTACAATTGTAGCACGTGACTTTAGTCAAACCGAAAGAAAGCATTATCAGAAAGACAACTCCGGTCAAAGAACAGTCCATATCCTTCCATCATTGGCGCTGCGTCACATGGGTGTCGAACAAAGGTCCGATAAATAATCTCTTAATTAGTACTAGCAAAGCTTTGTGTGTTTACTTGCATAAATCATAGCATTATACACAAATCACTTACAAACAAATATAACCAAAGGCCTACTGTATGATTCCACCAACACTTCTGTTTGTGATAGGTGAAGTGAAAATGTTTATCGTGGTTTTGGAGACATGCTTAAAGCAGGGATGCACTTTTGGTTGTGAGAGTAAGTAGAACGATCTGAGAATGTTTTTAAGTCCCAAGAGCGTGGTTTTGACAGTCGTGACAAAGAACATTGATTTGGCCTTTTTTAATTTAAAAGACTTCTATGTTGCTAGATTGTTCTTGTTTTTTTCTAACTGCTTGAACATAAAGAATACGCTAAATAATCAGAACTTACTCCTAGGATGTTCCAGATAGTACCAACGGCGATGCAGGCTTTCCGATATGTGAACAGCACGGACTTGAACTCGTTGGTGGCCAACAAGGACCTGCAGAAGGTGGTGACGATGATGATGAGCGAAGTGAACGCCACGCTTCAGCTCCTGGACCAGCCGCAGGCTCTCATCTCTCTCATCCGCAGCCACGGCGCTCGTCACGCCACCTACGGCGTCACCCGCCAGTGGGAGGAGGTGAGAAGGACGGTTGTGTGGAAGGACGAGGACATAATTACAGTAGCAAATAAAATACGAGTAAATTAAAAAGCAAATATGGAATGCGATACGAGACATATTTTTAATGATTCAGGCTTCTAGTCCATTTTCACATCATCATACATAATACATGCTCGCCTGTAGTCTTCCATTCGTGCATATTTAAAAAAACATGGCATAAATACAGACATGCCTCAAGCTATTACAATGAAAGCATATCCACACAAAACAAAATTAAAACACGCACGAATCGCTCCATGTTTTCAATGAACTGTTGTTGTTCCTTGACAAGACCATGCTGAACGCCATTCTCTACGCCGTGGAAACCAAGCTTTCACCAAGTGGCTTCAACCAGTCGGAGAAGAACGCTTGGAGAAGTGTGCTGGACATGCTTGGCAGGAATTTCAGACAAGGTCTGGAAGCTGAACTCTCGGTCCTTCCTACCGCTCAGCAGATGGAGCTGGTCAAAACCTCTTGGACCGACATAGTGTCTGGCGCCGGTGCTCTTCAGGATTTGACTTACTTATTCGACAAGCAAGTCTTCACTTTCTTTCTACCCTTCTTTTGTTTCGTAACTGCTTGCTTTCACCTAAACTTAATTCCATAAATTTCTAGTATTCACTGTTAACATTACAACACATAATTTCGATGATGAGATTAAGCTTTGACGTATAAACCTCTGATGTTTATTTACAAGTTTTTAATTTACACAGATAAAGCTTTAAACGACTGTAGTTTGAAAGTACATTTTCAACTGTAACATGCACGAATTTTATTCAGGAGCACGAAAAGATCGTGGAAAGATGGTTTAAAAAAGGTTTACAGAAGATGAGTCGCACGATCATTCAGTGGTAGTTTCTTTCTGACTCTTAATAAAGTTTTTTTTTGTTTGTTTGTGTGTTTACAGTCTGTTCCAGAAGGAAGCGCCTATAGCCTCTCTCTTTTCATTTGTGGAGTCTGCCAAGTCGGACGCAGACAACCTGTTGCTGAACACCGCCATGCAGACCCACGTGAAGAAGTTCAAGGCCGCGATGACGTCAGTTGTGGACCTCCTGCCCAACCTGGATGCTGCGGGTCAGATGATGCAAAGTGTCGGCTCCAGGCACGCTAATTACGGGGTCAAACAAATGTACATCATGGTAAGTACAGCGAGAATACAGAACCTAGTGGTGTTGGCATGATGTATTTGTATTTTTCTTTCCTTGAACTGCTTCCCCTATTTCTATTTTCCAACTTGCTCCCCATTTACCTTATCCTTGACTTATTTCTCTCTCCATCCGTCTCTCTCTCTCTTCAAGTAATATATACTATATATTGCTTTTGCTTATTAAAAAACGACATAAATATAAATATAGTAAGCTTGTGTGTGCGATTTTAACTTTTTGTATTTCTTACGTCATAACAAATATCTAAGAAAGAAAGAGTTAAGATAAATCAGGGTTATTCTGATTACTTTTCCTCTCTTTTTTCAGACCATGTCCAATGCAATCATCTATGCCTTAGACCTGTCGTTGTCGGCCAGAGGAAAATTTGATCAAGCGACGAGGGAGGCGTGGACAGTGTTCCTTGGCGCCATGAGTCGAAAGTTCACCGAGGGCTTACGACAGGGACCAGTGCCATAAAGCAAGTAGTATCCGTCGTCACTTAAGGTCTTATTCTTACGGTGGTTTTTATTCCAAGCCTTGTAATCCTTTTTATTCATCCGGTTTAACTATTACATTCAAGTAAGTTTCCTGTGAAGAGAAAGTTATTTTTAGCTGGTTGGCAATTAAGAAATCAACAAATAAAGGACATTGTTTTTAAGATGTCCTGAATATGACAGCACGACAAGAAAACCAAAAGAAAAGACAAAACAGCCAAAGGAGAGAAGTAGTGTCATTGTGTTAAGCTGTCAATCAGTACCATCTAAAATGAATGTCATGTTTTATTGTTACATTTATAGACATTGCAATCAACAATCTGGCATGTAAGTCTTTGAATAAATATCTCTCCAAAGCGCTGACCTGATTATTGTCATTTTTATGTTTTGTCGTTAAAGATGATAAAAAAAACCCCAACAAATTCTGCAAGTAATTAATCGTAGATTTGCACAACAGATGTAAATCTTGTTTAGTATAGTAAATAAACCTTTGAATAAAATCTTAGTAAAAGAGAAAAAGTGAAGATAAAGGACCTTTGTGAGATTGTCGGTGCCACGAAAATCCCATTACTGAGGACGGAGAGACTTGTTTTTAGAAGCAAGAGGAATTCAGGTTCACGTGTTGTGGCTCGCATAACACTTTTGTCCTCGGCCTTACCGACATCAAAGAGCTGATTTTTTATTTGCTTAAGACAGCAGGTAAGGAAATTATTTGCTCAAGTACATAAATATTCAAGCGGCAAAATGGATAAATTCTAACCCCGTCCAAATTCCGTTTTTGAGAAACCCTCCTACAGACACCACTATGCACAGACAGAGGTGAAACTGCGACCAAGGTACCATAAACTTTAAAGTTCTTTTCAAGTCCGGGTTACTGTACCTACCTTCATTGTCTTGCTAAACACAAAACTCTTGAAGTGTGATAAGAAAAAGTGAATAACGGCAGCACCTACCGTGTAAACCTCAGCTGTTTCCATCATATCAGGTTATCCGACATCAAACATTTTTTAGATAGTCCCTCCTCTATCTTTAAATTACAAGATAAAAAGGTTTACAAAGAAGACAAGTTCGTGAAGTCGTTATATCGTGGCTTTTGATGTCGTTTCAAGCATATTAGACTTCACTGACCGTGACACCTGTTCGCAGGGTTAATGGTAAGTGATTTCTAATCAGTCTAACCCTGCTTCATTTCTGTTTCTGGTCACCAGACCGCAAGTAAAGTAGATCATGTGTAAACACATGCTCTCTCCATCTGTCACACGATACACAGCTGGCCAACTTCCCAGATCGCCATAGAGTCTTGACTGAGTGCACAGGTCTCCTCCTTGCTATCAAAATCCTTGCGAGTTATCGTCTGGGAGTAGGAGGGTCTCTTGTTGTCTTCCAAATCTTTACCTTTTTTTTTTTGTCAAACGGTAACGCTCAGATTAGTAGACAAAAGTCTGTTTTATTTGAGCAGGTGGCTCCACTAAACGGTGGTTTCATGCTGTGAAGGGGTAAAGAGGGGATAATAAAGGGAGGGGGTACTCGCTTCTTTTAACGGCCAAACTGTGTCTCACTGATGAACACAGGACCTCACTGTACAGGTTCAAAAAATAGTTTGCGTTGCGCTTTGGAACGGAGTAAAGTATGTAATACAGGAGGCGTGAGAGGCAGAACTGTCGACACCTCGACACCAGTTTGAAAGAGAGTCTTGAGATAACCCTCCAAAAACGAACGACTCTACAAATGATCTATTATTCATTTATTCAATGTCGGGGGGACGATTTTGCAAGCACTAAGAGTTTCCTCACCTGTAGAGAAGCTGTCATGCGTTGTACCTCAGAGGTCCACCGACAAAGAGCAGGGGGACATCTCCTGACCCTAGAAAACACAAGCAACCAAATAACATGCACCTGTAAACATCAACGTGACGTGTTGTAAACATCAACAGGACGCGGATGCTGGTCAGTGATGTGAGTGTAACATTTGAACTGAAATTCTCCTCACACTGTGTGTAGATGATTATACCCACACACAGAGCGCATGTAGGGCTGTGGACAGGTGTCACCTACATTGAGTGTTACGAGACGATGATGACAAGCGAGTGTTTTAACCACTACACTACCCTAGACGAAAAGGCATTAAATAATGACATGCTATTCAGTACAGTGCAATAATTTGTAAAGGAGAGGTTTTTAATACTACTACTACGTAAAATAATAATAATTATTACTATTATGAATGTACTTTTATAACGCATTTCCTTCTTTTTCAGTAAATAATGCACTTGAATACAAGATCAGCACGAGATACAGTCACACAGTTTGCAAACGACAACAAAGAGGAGAGACGGAGGATAAGACAGTGAGAACAAGGGGGAGACCACCAGCTGCTGAAGGTGTACAACCGTGTTGTGTTTGAGAGACTAATAAGACCGTGTCTCTCTTTCCATGAACAGAGAGTTCATTGTTACTGTTTTGGATGTCTGTGTGAAAGTTTGTTGTGGGGGATGGTAAGAACATGGATGTGTATAGGTGGACTGCTGTCTGTCTGCCGAGACCAACGCTTAGCCTCTTGCAAAGTTCTCCGCTGCTAGTCTCGGCGAGCCTAAACTATGAATGTGACTAAACCGGATGCTTTGTACACACCTGACTCGTTTTAATAGTTTACTTGGAAATCGTCTGCCAGCTGTCCAGTAATACAAGTTCGTGGTAAGAGGAAACAATCCCCTTGTCGTGACGCAATACACTCTGCTGAGGTTACTCAAGTCCTTTATAAGAACTCGCTCAACCTCCTGACTTGACCTGCTTTGACCCGGCTAGTCCTTTTCAAAACTTCTGCCTGTTGGAGTCGTGCGTGCTCAAGTTGATATTGAACAACAACCCATTGTTTGTGTGACTGCTATATCATACAAGGTAGAAGTCTACCACAGTACATTCGTAAGGACTGCGGTTTCGGTGGCTAAGCGATCGCCCACGAACTGCATGAATTTCCTGTTATAGCTGGCGCTGAAAGGTAAACTATCAACAGAATACAAATAATTGTAGGTGCAGCAGAGCATGGCGAATACGAAATTAAACCTCAGCTAAAGTGCCCTTTTCACTGCACCCTGCAGTAAGGGCTGTTACGGTTCACTGAACTGTTTGGCAGTTGCCGGAATATGTCATGAACTGCATAGTCGCTTTGGCTAACGGTGATCTCGTTGGCCCGTCGCTTGATGTCTCCATTTCACAAGTGAACCATTCACTTCAACAAGTGGGGAAACGGGCAATTTACACTTGAAATTCACAAAACTTCAACAAATTGGGAGTTGCAGGCAAGCCTCAGATGGCTGTTTACCATCAAGACAGCCCAGCTACAGTTTTTAACAGCAACTCATATTTACTTTGTCATCCACCACCAACCCCAGTCTCGCACTCACTACAATGAACAGGAAATGAGACTATTATTTAAAGCCTCCCTTTTCCTAAAATTACATACCCGTTACGTGTATGGCATTAATGCTCCAGTTTATTTCTAGGGTAATCCCAGAAGTGTCCGATGTTTAGCAATGTTTATCCCTTGTTTTATCCAGAAATTCTCTTTTACGTGTAATGTAGCTTTGCCACCCACTACGACATCTAATTCCAATTGCTTCTCACGTTTTCCCATCTCACCACAAGGCCATCCCGGTTGACTACTCCTGTAAAAAAAAAATCCCTGAGGCAAGATCGCTGTAACCCGATAAATTTACACAAATTCAACCCATTTATCCACCGGGAAAACCCTAGCATCAAAAGGAAAAGTGCGCTGACTGTAGGAAGTGCTCAGCATCCATTTCCTGCACTGTGTTCAGCCTGTAGGCCCATCGCATCATCCATGGCAGGTGCCCGACCTGCTAATTAATTGTAAGCAGGACACAGACTATCATCTGCTCCATCTTTAAGCAGGAGACGACAGTCCAGGTGGAATACGTGCCAGGAATTACAACATTACTCCTACATGAACTATTACTGAGTTGTCAAACAGTTTTCTTCAAACGACCTCTGCTAACTGAAATCTCACTAAATAATCTCAGTGATAAATGTGCTTTTAACCCCCTCAATAGTCCAGTTTCTTTGGAGATGTTCAAAGCAAGTAAGGGATGTAGGACATTTTAATTTGATTTTAGAGTCTTTTGCGCGTTGTTTTTTTTTTTGTTTATTGTCTTCTCTCATTACCTGTTATATTTGGAATAGTTTCCGTGTCTCACGCAAACTCTTTCCTCTGAGAACCTTATGGTGCATTTCAAATCATTGTCAAATTAATCTTTTTTTTTAGATCATCGCCAGCACAAAGTGAGAATACTCAAGTTTAATTCGGACAATATTGTGTTTAAAAACAAAGTAAACAAATAAACGGCTGAATGTGATCGACTCGAAGACATTTCCGAATTGTTCACAGTGCAGCAAACTGAAATGACTGTGTGCTTGCAAGACTGACTGTTCCTCAGACTTTATTTTGACTTTATTTTCCACAAGTAATTTGCTGAGATGTAACCTACAAGCCTTTGTTGACTGCAAGGTGCACAGCAAGGTTACTTTATTGCTCCCCCAACCTACCTTCAGACCCATTGTACTGTTAATGACAGTAAAGGGCGTAGACCTTCGTTACATCCTATTGCATGCTAATAACTTTCATTACAAACAGGACATTGCAAAAAGTCTCGAATTGCTTAGCCGTTGATTGTAGAACTTTCTAAAACCACCCGCAACCGCAAATAGCAGCAGTCTGACCTGGTCTGTGTCTTCTGTCTGATGATACTGTGACTCATGCAAGAGTAAGTAGAGCGTGCTGCCTCCCTCCCACATACCCGTACCCATACTCATACCCCACATACTCTTCCCTCCACTGCACACACACAAGAGGAATCCCCTTCCCTCGTCGATTGAGCGTCGATGCACGGTTTCAATTCCAAAAATTAAACACACCTTTCTGTACCTAGTGACACTCCTGCTGTTACCGTCTTTGTATCAGTAACAAAGAACGAAGAGGTAACGGTGTCAGATTTTCAATTTTAAAAAAATCACAACAAAGAACAGAGATTTGTGTGTGTGTGTAGGGTGGGATTAAGGATGCACCGTGTGATGTTACAGAGGGATGGGCAGTAGCAGACGAAAAAAAAGTAAGACATTGTGAGCATCAAAAGGAAAAAAAAATTGCATCGTCGGCAAACATTTGATCAAAGACCTAGCTGCACTCTTCTTTCTCTATATCTTCATTTAACACACATACATCTCATACCTACAGGCAGACATAATAAGAAACAGACCAAAG
This sequence comes from Pomacea maculata, assembly GCA_004794325.1. Taxonomy (NCBI): domain Eukaryota; kingdom Metazoa; phylum Mollusca; class Gastropoda; order Architaenioglossa; family Ampullariidae; genus Pomacea; species Pomacea maculata. Next base: position 28,495 of record SRHC01000611.1, read on the forward strand.
AAGTATGTGCTAAAACAGAATTGGAATGCAGTCCAAAGCAATTCTCTGGGATAATATCTGTAGCTGACTCTGATAAGGACAGAAACAGAAAGTAAGACAAAGTCAACCGACCCATCAACCGACAGCCAGACACACAAACAGAGACAGAAATGTGTGTGCACTTATTATTTGAGAGGTATCCCCCATAATTTTAATTGTTCGAGAAGGCAGCCAGAGTCTTGACACTCAATTAGAAAGTACAGCTGTCGACCACCACGTCTGTTGTTGATACGAGACGACGACGACTACAACTTTACAGCCGTTCTCCGGCTCTCTCTCAAGGCCGCAAGGACTGAAGGAACTGTAGAGTGGGACGGTAAATATCTGCCATTAGCTTGTCTCCTGTCTTTAAGTGTGGCATCACCAGCTACTTATGTCCTTTCTATCTATATATCTTGTTTGTTACTTGTTTATTCCGAGCCCAGAGACGATAGACCAGTCGAAACATACGATTAACAAAAAATTAAACAATGAATTTGTAAATAGAGTTCAGTCCATTCGTGTACAGTTTTAGACCATTAACTGAACAAAGCAATATCTTCCAAACGAGCAAAGACTTTAAAAAGATATTTTTTGGGGGGAAAATGAACTTGTTTAGAAGTTGAAGCAGGGGATGTAGATGGGCTGCCAAAATATTTCTCTCTCACACTATGTCATATATACAAAAATTACATGAAATTGGAAGGTGTCCTTACAATCGCGGACGAAGAAAAAAATGTCCAGGATGAATAAAAGTATCTTGCACACTAACCGACAAGTTGTTCTGACATAGAAGGAAAGACATTTAGTTACATGGACATAGAAAACTTTCTCGAGTTCATCTTGCTCAAGTCTGTGCAAACGTCTGTGCAAACACACCTTTGTTGACATTATGTGTTCGTGTGCATTTGCACTTTGTGGGGTGGGGTTAGTTTGAGGCTGTGCTAGGGGTGTGTGAGAAGGAAGTAAGTGATTGTGGAATTTTACAAGGAAAGAGGTTGTTTCTTCTCCTGCACGTGTGATGGGCCAGTAACAAGGAACGAGGATGGTTCACACTTGCGGCCTGTGGAGGTCAGCTATACACGTTAGTATTGTAGGAAATTAAGGAAGTTTGTCTGTGTTCACTGAGTAGATAGAAAGAAAGAGTTTTATAGAGTGACAGAGCTGACACAATAAAAGTAGAAACCTAAGGCACACAAAGTTCTAAAGATACTTGAATGATTTATTTTATTAGCAAAGAGTTTTAAATGTATCTCTAGGAGTATTTTACCTGTACTGGACTGTCCCTAAAATTTAGTAAAATTTATGTGCACTTGTGTTGTGAAGATGCCACTGGGAGAATCAGGTGAGCAGGGACAAGCGCTGGCTCGCTGACACACAATGTTTATCGCGACACTAATTAGTTTTTGTAAACATTTCATTACAGCATCTCCTACACAAGGGCTTCGCTGTGACAAAACGACTCTGTGTCGCATAAACAAATGTCTGGAAGCCAGTACACCTCTGTCTTTGGTCATGTCCAGGCATAACAACAGAATACATTGTGAACTGTTTGTCACCTGTTGCAATAGGCGCAGGGTGCGTGGTTCGAAAACTGTTTCTGGAGGCAAAGGTTGGAATGGTTTGTGAACTGTTTCAGCAGGGAAAAAAAACCTCCAGCATGCAGTGAGTTGGAAACTTGTAAAATGTAACATAAACAGCCTGCACTATACTATGAACTGTTGCTGCACCAGCAAGCTGATGTAAAATGTAAACTGCTGCAATGGGTTAAGAACTGTCACAGCAGGAACAGCAAGGGATGATGGTTGGTTATCTGTCTGGTGCAAAAAAAAAAAATAATTTCCAGTGAATTGTCCACAGAAATAGCCTACAGAGGAATAATAATAATAATGATGATGATGATGATGATGATGATAATGATGATGATGATGATGATGACACATTCATTATTCCACCACAAACACACTTATTTACACATGCACATGCGACATAACCCCAAGAGACTCAGTCTTCCCCTTCCCCACACAAAAATTAATCATGAATTTGATAAAACAACACGTGATTAGCGTGAATGTCACCTGAGTCGTTAATTCTTTTAAAACTGATTTTTTTCCCGATCTAGACATAACCCTAACCCACGCAAGCACCAGTTTGCTCCTAGCATTCTCTCAGTGAACTTTAATGTGGGAACATACATTATTTTTTACAGTCTAGGCAAGTGAACATAACTCACAAATCACGTGTAGACGCGCGATCAAGAAGCATCTGCACGCAGACTGAAGAACATATTGTTCAATGAAAAGAGAGAAGAAAGGAAAAGGATATTTGAGAACGCTGTGAGCTCTCCTTTGAAAAAATCGGTCTTTGTCAGATGGTGGTTATTAAACATTCTTCACTGCTGACACCGTGTAAATGATCCGCACAAGAGTAACCTGCATCCGTCTACCTCAGGTCAAAAATTCGTTTTATTGCTCGCCACAAGTGCACCACAAAACAAACGGAAGAAATGAGATTACAGTAATAGTAATGGTAAGGATGATGAGTTATCTGTGATGTGTTTGGGCTGAGCAAGCGTTCTCATATCGAAGTTGATTACTTTCAAAGAAAGCAAGAGAATGAGAAACGAGAAAGGTGTTTCTACCTGCCGAGCGCTTTGTGTCCTAAATACGGTAAATCACCTTTGCAATGTCGCACCTCCGCCAGCGACTTGGACTGGGCGAGACAGAACAAACAGACCTGCTGCAGTGAGCGAGAGGTGACATCGAAACGACTGAGGAAAGTGGACAAACTTGTTCAGTTGTCGTCACCCACGTGGTCCGCTCCTGCGCCTGGAGTCTCACCTGGAGTCTCACCTGGGAAAAGATAGTTGTCACGGACACGCAGACTGCTAAACAGAGCGGCGTCGGTCTCTACCTTGGATGTTTAAAGAAAAGGTTGAAACTGCAGGTAGGCTTTACTGAAATAATCTTTGTAGTTGTAGGCACACAGGTCAAAGTAGAATTCAAAGAGACGGTCGCATATTTTGAAATATAAAATAAAAGGGAACTGTTTACAGATCCAGTACCATCAGTTTGTGATCATTGGTTTTTGATGTTCTGGGGAAAGTCGATAGTCGAATGGTTATAGAACTTGTATCCAAACACGAATGCGGTCCGGTTCGATACCCGTATGGCAGCAGAGTGCTTACCCCCAGTCGACTCAAGTAGATGGTTGGGAAAGATAATGCAGAGAGAGAGAGAAGATATAAACATCGCCCTCAAGAAAGATGGGTTCAGTGTCTCAGACCTCACTCTTCAATAACCAGCAAAATAATGGACAATATTTACCTATCTGAATCTGTCCTTACAATGGTATATCAGAAAAGAAGCAAGACATTTTTAATGGAGAAATTAGAAACGGGGACATTTTAAATTCAATCTGTTTCTTCCATTTGACAATGCTTCATATGCAGTTCAAGAAGCAAGAGAAAGTTAATACAAATCTGACATGATTATTTGAAACAAGTAAAGTCTGAGCTTAAAGTGGTCCAGTATTCTTCTTCTTGAAAGTGGCGATGTTGAAGACCAAGGGCATCTCTTCTTTTGTTTACCAGTAAACAAAATTACAGTCAGCATTACATGAGATAAACATTATTTATACCTTTCTTTACGAATGTAGAAAGAAGCCATTCTTCAGGGCTTTATTTCGGTCATAAACTATTGTGCAATGAATGACTAGCCATTCTTGTGTGTACAATCTGATGAATGTGGGAAGAGATCAAGTTTTACAATGGCATTTTAATGTTCTTCCTGAGATTAGGTTTTCTTTCTTTTTTCTCTTGTTTACCAAACGCTCATCCCCAGCAAAGTCAGTATGGGGTTCATGTTTCATAGATTTGCGAACGTGCCTCGAATTCACACAAAATGTCAGTTTTGAACAATAGTGTGTTGCTGTGAGTGAATATTTTCTCACTTACAAGTACAACAGACAAAAGAACAAAAAGTATGGGTCAGGTCGACCGTCCGACCAACAGGACAGGAATACACAGAACAGAGAAAGTTCATTTCTAAATGGAAATAAATGGTAGTTACTGATCATTTTAAGGGTGGACTTAGCAGTTATAGAAGATGGGGGATAAGCAAGGATTAGAAAGGTTGCAAGTGTGGTTTATGGCATTGTGTGAGCCAAAGTGTAGATAGAATCAGCCTCGCTCTGGTAATCCACGCAAATAACGAACAATGAACAATGAACATGCATTTTTAACCATAAAAGGAAAAAAAAAGTACGAAGACTGCCGATGGACAAGCGTTTAAACAGGCGTCGCTTGTTGTTTATTTAAATAACATTTTGCCTCATGATTTCATTTTCGCCGAGGAAAGGGATCACGTGACTGGAATATGATTGTAAAATATTCAAACGCGCGCGCGCGCACACACACAAATCGCAAATCCTCTGTAGAATCGTCAATGTTTACAGGGTCCCACACATTATCCCACACCCCTTAAAATCACAACCTCTGCACGTCCGGGTCGCCAAAGTTTAGTTGTGGGGGGGGGGAAGTGGGCGGAACTATGTTGAAGTACACGTGTACGAGTCAATCGTCTGGTTGGAGACTGTGTACGGCACTGTTGCTGTTTCCAAATAAAGGGCGACAGCGGCTTCTTCTTCTTCCCCAACCCTAACCCTTCCTCATCTCATCATGGCATTATATTTGTAAGGAAATCTTCTATGTAAATAGACTGCGACTATTTGTGTGTGTGTGTGTGGGAGGGGGATGAGTGGTGTTAAAGTCACACCGTTTGTTCAATCAGAAAGGTAGTTGTCATATTTTTATTGTCATTTTTCTGTTACCTATGATGTTACTTGTGTGCCCAAACCTAACAACGATACTTACCATCCTGACAGCCAGAAATGGTGGTGGGATGGGATGAGCAAACATACAATCAGGTTTCCTGCCTTCAGATCTCGTCTCGTGTACCCAGTGCGATTTCTGCTCGTTGTTTACCGGGGTGGGCTGCTTGGCTGACTCGGCGTAAAATACCAACTCTCCTGCCTCCCACATACAAGTGAGAATTAACGAACTAATAGGTCATGAAACAAAGAAACAGGAGACAGTGTAAAATGATAGAGAGATGCTTAGGGAACACATCGTATGTCAGGTTTGATGTAGATGACTTTTCCCAGGAGTGTTTTGCTGTTTGACCAGTCATCTCGTGATGTCGCAGTGGATGGAAGTACTATAACTTCAGCCAAGACATTTGTTCAGGACTCACTCCATCCAGATGCTCAAGTGCTCACACAAAAACTGCAAAAAGACCTTTGCCAGAGAGACTGCTTTTTTCAAGTTCTTTATACCAAATCCTGTTACTTTTTTTTCATGAACTTTCAGTACCCGTGACGTATATAGGTACCCGTGTGTGTCTTGATTGCTTTTATGTGATGATTTGATAATGTTTGTTTTTCTTGCGACCTTATTTGAGATGGTGACTTTTACTGGATCTTTAGCTGTAGTTTTTTACTGTAGTTGACAGTTTTATTGGAACTCGTGACAAAGATAAATTTCTTGTCCGTATTTTTCTCAAAAGACACGATAAAGATTGACTGAACTGAACCGAATTGAAATCAGTTGAACTGAGTTGAATTGGAAATAGTTGTTTTTATATCGGCAAGTTGACCTGGTCTGTAGGGAAAGGAAGGTCGTGACTAGTTCGCAGTGTAAAGGCCCCCCTGCTGCTTCACAAGCCAACTCAGAACAGGCAATCGCAAGTAGTGTTCACTCTGCAGAAAATTGAAAATAATTGCGATCTGTTCCTACACGCCACTACACAGAGAGAGGGAGAGAGGCAAAGAGAGAGTCTTTCTAACAAAATATGAAAAATAAAAAAAAAACTAAAATTTATTATCTAGTGGGCCGTCAAACAGGTTGTTAAGTGCACGTCTAAAGTGTCATACATAACAAGATTGTGAATGCCTATTGAAAGATTGTCGCAGAAACCTAACACTTCCCGCTACCCGAGTCCGTTGATCATCCAGTAATGAAACATCTAGAACTTTTAGGAGGACTCTGAATATTATACAAACGTTTGATATGCATTAGAAAAATGTTAGAAAATGTATGACTAGGACGCCGAAGCAGTTGTTTACAAAAGAGCCTTTCCATCTGCACATATACAACTAAAAAGTGAAGGCTGTGGCTCATGGTGACAAAGTGAGGACTGAGGAAGGCTGATCATAGTGAAATCATTCCAATCTCTGTCATTTCCCCTGATTAATCAGGGTCGTGTTAGGGTAGGTGTTCGAGTTCCAGATTCTCGCCAAACAACCTTCTAACCTTCTGCTCTGAACTCGAGTGTACTCGTCATTATGCTATCATTCTGTGGTCACGTGTGGCAAACATTTCTACCAAGGTGAAACAATATTGAATCTATGACAGGTGCACAGTCCCTTTAATGTATCTAAAGCTGAAGGCTAAAAATAAATAGTTGATGAGAATGGAGAAAAGATTTCCCGACTCGAGTCCTGCGGGCAGATGACTGGAAAAGGTCTTTCGTCATAAGGGGCGTTAACTATCCAGCTTTCCCCTTTCACTGTGATTACCTCCCCTGATAAATCAGGCATCCATTGCTGCTAGATCGGGGGTGGGGAACCTTTTTTCCTCCAAGGGCCATTTTGATATTTGTAACATCTTTCGAAGGCCAAACAAAATTATTTAGATAAAATCTATCCTGCTATAGTTGGTCAGGCTGTAGCTTTGTCACAGTATGTTAAAACTTTTGAACCGTATACAGACCCATCTGCTTTCACGACTGTCCTCTGAGTCACCACAATGTGCCTATTCGTAATAAGGTGGGAAAAAAAGGGCTCTGTTTTTATGAAAAGCATAGCGGAAAAACTGTAATATATATATAATAATTAGAAATTTCTTAGAGGATACAAAGTACATAGTAACATACACGGACATGCTTTCACATGCACACATAAACCTATAAACCCAAACGAATTTTTAATTATTGTATGAGCCGACGAAGTCGAAGAACACTACACATATCAACAGCCGACATTAAACTGGATATTGTTTACCATATTCAAACATAAACACAATTCTCCAACAGAGAACGAGAAGCATACGTGTGTGTCTCCTCGTGTACTCGTATGTGTCCTGTGTATCCAGTGATGAACGTTCCTTGCTTGTCCCTCAAGATGTATGTCATCATTATTATTATTATTCATTGAATATAAACGTATGCTGCTATGAAAAAGCTCACATTTACTGAGCTTCGGGTCTCGCCTGCGGTTGCCTTTGCCAGGTCGGAGCAAATAATTTCGATGGCCTGCTACACTTTCACATTAACCTGTCGGTAATAACGCATGGTGCAAGAGGAGAATAGTGTCCCCTTCTGACGATGTTATCGTTCGTTGCTGCGTGCGTCTTAATGTTCACATTGGCGTCAGTCCTATCTGGCAACTCTCCGCCATCATCACAACTCCCAAAGAAAAACCCAAGCCCTGCGGGGTAAAAAATTAAAAAAAACCCAACCCATTATTTAAAAAAACACTATTTCTAGTTCATCGGTTTGGAGGAGCTATCGGATGACGCATGTAGCCTGAGGTCATGTAAATGCGTCCGAGAAAGTGCAGTTATAATGAACTAATCTTGAATATGTTGCCAGCCGAAAGAGACGGTTACTGTCTTGACAGGAGCGAAGACATCTTAACTAAAGGCAAAGTGGAAAAAGCTGACAAAAACATTGAGAGGTGCGGCACCGAGTGTGGAGACATGGAGTTCCCTGTCGTGGAACAATGTAAAGCAGTGGAACTAGGAAATATTCAGATACGTTCTATGTAATCCCATATTCGACATACATTATTTCTTTTAATAATAAGCAAGTAAGATAAAAACCTACAAATCTTTCTAGTTACCTAAGGTTTTTTTTTTGGTTTCTAGCCGAGGTGATTTTGTATTTAATGTGAACTGTTTCTTCCTGAAGCAAATTATGTTGAAACACCATCAAACCATCTGATGTGTCTATGATATAAGATGTGTTAAATTTCAAAACGTGCAGCTCCCCACAAAAATAATTCTTTACAGGCGCCTCTCACTTACTGATCTTACTGGAGGGGCGAGTTATCCTGGCCACGTACACCAACAGCATAAATAATAAACATTTGGGCACACGAAGAGGTTAAATTAACGCCGCCTTCATGTCCTTTCAAATTTGATAAGGAATAAAATCGTTTTATTTACAACAGTGCGAACACGTATGATATATGCAATATATATATAGGTGATAGATATCTAATGTGTGCGTATATATATATGGGGGTAGTTCAACAAAGTAAGAAATGAAAAAGTTATCTTCACAATTAAAGATCTATATTTCAAACTTTTGCAGTTTTACAATGGCGGATGTGATGTTAGTTTTCCTAAGTTTTTGAAGCGATTTGTGAGTTTCATAGTAAGAGCGTCACGTGAGTGTTACACTAAGGCGCATGTATGCAGATGGGTGGAACACAGACTTGTGGTTCATATTTCTACTCCCTTCAAAGGTTTCTTTTTAAAACCTCGCCCTTAAATCAACAGAGGTGCCATTGCCTCCAGTTTAAGGTCTTTGTAGAATGATCTACAGCCCCAGGTGTTAAAATTCCCAAGCACCCATTGTCCTTTGTTAGCGAGTGTGGGACCTCTATCTACCCATTGTCATATTTGTACAAATGTATCAAAACAACAGAAGGGGGTTATTTGCCCAGAGTTTGATAAATAGTAACTTGCTCTGATTTGTATCTAGCACTCTAATAAACTGTCCTGATTTATTACTTTCAAATAATACGCCCTGTATTTGACCCCAACTTTATAAAGGCGGTTAACCCATATAAAGCCAGTTCAGTAAATTAATTTTTTTTCGCTCTCGTCAACCTACTTTTATACACACCTTAAAATATAAAAACATTTATTCAAGAGACATTTATTCTTAGCGTGTGTGCGCCTGCTCAGTGTGGTGCTCACAGAAAGTTTAGAACAGAATTTTGTTGAACCCCTCAGGATTCACTTTACCTTCAAGTTCTCACCTGCCTTAAAATCCCCCGAAAACGCCACCGACAGCTTTAGGGCTTTTCAGTTCTTCCGAACTAGGAAAGGAAGCAGTTTAAAAAAGGAGAAGGCTACTGGAAAAGAAGAGAGGAGCTTTAAAATTAATAAAGAGGGCGGTCTAAAAAAAGGACAATTCTTTCAACCCTGCACACAGTCAGTCCCTTTAGTATTTAAAACACATTCTCAGTATGTTGTTAATGGCTTTCGCGTGTTTACAGTAGGCCCCTACACCCCTCAACCCCTACTTGGTATGCGACATACAGCCCCCTCCACACACACACACCGCCCATGCGACCAACTGTGGACATAAAATTCAGCAATAAAAAAAATGTGATTTTGTGGACGCTGGAGGTTTATGGTGTCAGATCCGTATGTTTAATTTTAATGTGGATTGCATTTCTTTTCGGGTGGTCTCCCATCCCCTCCAAACAACTAAAGCATGGAGATAGAGATCACGGATGCTACCTACATACTATGAACACTTATGTTTATCGTTACGGAAGAGACACTGGTCTCGGTGAGTCAAACCTACTGAGGGTCTTGGCGTCATCTCTCTCCTCATCCATTAAAGCGTTTTCAACCGCTAAACTCCACATTACAAAATCAGTTTTCGGGGCTTGGTGTGCAGTAAGGACACGTAGTTAAAACAAGCTTCTGGCCGAGTCAAGGAGGCACACGTGGTTCACATACCTTGTGGTGGCTGTGAAGCTCAATGCGAGAAATAAAGCTTTTCATTGAAGAGATTACAGTCGACAGCAAACAGCAGCCACACCGTGGGTCTCCGTGTCCCGGTGTGTGGCGGGGGGTCACGTGTCTCTATTGACCAGCTTGCATGTGCTTGACAGTTCGTGGAAGTAGGATTGCTTGCAGCTCTGCTGTTTTTTTGTAATCAACTGTATGTTTATTATTATATATCAGCATGTAAGAGTTGACAGACATTATTTAGCTCTAGTAGCAAAACTGTGGCTTCATTCCTGACTTTCCTGACTTCACATTTGCAGACTGAGGGGTCGGTTGTCCAGGGACGGAACTCTGGAGATCGGCGTCACTTGGGACGAGTTGTCGTTCGTGACTAGTCAGGATCATGGGCAGCCTGGTGACAAGATGCTGCAAAACTAAGAAACCTACACCTGCAAGTCCTACTAATGTAGGGCTAAAGGTAAGTCACGAGCTTAGTGAATGTTTAGTCAGCAAAGTCAAATGTGTCACTGGACCCTGTTACTAGATCTCAATTACTGAATTACCTGCCTGCCTGGATGGATGGTTGGTAGCTTGGTTGATTAGTTGGCTGGGCTTATGATTCATTAACTAATTCAGCGGACATGTTGTCACAGCTGTTCATAAACACCGCTGTACACTCTGCACGCGTATTGTTTTCTAAACAATTACAGAAGATAATTCATAGCGGGATCGAATGTGACGTAATTTGAAATTACTCTGACGTCATCAGATATCCTTTTAAAAGCCCAGCCCTCGAGAGCTCAAGAGAAGGGATGTTCGTTATGCTAACTATACTTATTTTTTGTAAAAATACTCAATGTACATCTGTTTATATTTTGTTTATATTTTGAAAGCATCAGCCAATGAGGCAACTGTAATTGTGTACAAACATGACATCACGATTTTGACCTCTAAATATGGTGATATTTGTAAGTATGTATATCGATATTTATAACGAAAGACCCGTATTACCAAATAATTGGAAGAAAGAGTTTGCACTGCTTGACTTTTAAGTCACTAACACACACACACACTTATCACACACGCGCCAGTAAACTCACAGATTGACAAACCCATTCACCTAACACACACAATCTCATTTTCACTTTTCTTATCTTTTCCCTCTGGGCGTAGTAGATTAAATTTTTTTAAATTGCATTGAAAAGATGTTAGTGAGGGAGAAAGAGAGAGATGGAGGGGAAGGGAGAAGTAGAAAAGGACAAAATCGATCAGCCATTAGCATGTAACCATAGGAGAATATCTGCAGGCAGGGCGAGTCATGCAACGCCTGAAGTGAAATAACAAAAACTCCAGCCTCACCACCGACTAGGAAACTGGGATCAGCTAAATCCGCAAGGTGCACGTGTGGGATCTCACCTGGAGCCTAGAGCCTCCAACCCACACAAAAGTCATGTCCTGCCAAAGGGAGGTAAAACAGCTTGTATTGTCCCCTGGCTTCAGTATTATGAACACAATGTTCCTTTGCCGGATACAAGAGTTTAGAATAACATTACGAGCTACAAGCTGTTGCTCGAGGAAGGCATCCCGTGCTCTTCGTAAACTCAAATATGCAAATGAACTTGGTGGGGGGTTCGACATCACGTGAATCAAAACCTGTTACCTCAGACACCTGAGACAGACAGAGGGAACAAAGATTGAAGCTATCTATTCTGGTTCAGGGAATTGATCAGAACAAATGCTCAAACTATAGGTTAAAGTAGACAGAAGAGAAAGAAGAAAGGGACAAAATAAAGAAAAAAAAAAGAAAAAGTTAAAAGATGAAAAAAAAAAATGAAACGCGGGGTATGAAATACGAACCTTTATCTTTAAAATACAATCCATGGACTGATAACCAACTGATAAAAATCCAGATAAAGAGCAGTACCCACACTACCAGACCTTCCTGCAATCCAGCAGTCAGTCTGTGCGCGGGTGGCAGTTTTTGCCGGGTGGCAGGAGCCTGGGAGCGAGTATCGCGCTTCGCTCCGCAAACTCGCGATCACCGTTGATCGCGGCAGCTCGGGGCAGACAGAGTGCGTGGCTAAGGCGGCCATGTCGGTGGCACCGGCAGCACATAGAGACTGAGTGAGATTTGCAGCCAGAAGCACGCAACAGGCTTTCTTGGATACAGCGTGGGAGGACAGCCACACCAGCACCACGCAGCCTGTTCCGGGCCCTTGCATCCTCAGCGTGACGGGCGAGGAAATGACCACATCAGTACCAGCCATCACCACCAGCAGGAGTCGTCGTCGTAGTAGTAGTAGTAAACAGGAAGAGGAACAAATTAGAAAGAGAAGGAACAGTTTACGCAGGGTAAAGGAAAAGAAAAAAGAGTTTTCGTGGCATCGATATGTCTGGAATTGATGAGCAAAGGGGAAAAACTCTTGCAAGCAGCAAAGAGGATAACGTCACCTGCTGACACCGTTTCACGATTGTCACGTGCCGGGTTATTTTCTCCACACTTCGTGTATGCTGTGTCTGTCCTGCACGTCATCAGCTACATTTTCACGAAGAGCAACAAACGGGACCAACGTTGCTGTGCTGAACGAATTTTTCCTGCAGAATTTTCTTGAAAACTTTGTTCAGTCAACTGTGAGCCAATCACATTGGAGGACACACAGACGAAGCCATTACCCAGACGTGTGGGCAATAAAAAAGTTGCTGGGATGCTGCATCGTCTGGTCTGGGGTTTGAACCATTCGTTGCCGTCGTTATCGAATGCGTGTTGACATCGCTGTGTGAGTCACCGGTGGACAAACAGATTCCACCATCCTCCTCTCTCCACCCCTTTCTCTGGTTGGGTCAATATTGCACAGAAGGAATAATTTCCAAACCCACATTCGCCAGGGTTTGTGTGTGTGCCGATTATTGACCCAAGTGACGAACGTGTGGATGTCTATAAGACCAGGCTTATTGGCCAAAACAAGCCAACAACAATTTTGATTGGAAATTGGATATCTCTTTTCCTGATTCCTAAATCGTTAATCGTCGAAGGAAAACTATCATGTGGACTCTGTTTTTTTACCAACAACATGTGAGATTCTCTTGGATATTTTTTGTTCAAATTCCCAAAACGTGGTTTGTGGTGTAGTGTGAGAAGGGTTTTGTGTTTAGTGATTGAAACACTGAAAGGAATTATCGAAAACTGTCTGAAACAAAAACATCGGACTATCAACACCAATGATTGTATTGAAATGTAACAGAAGGATCGAATCGAGATCAACCCCCCGTAAAGGTCTGACTCAACGGAGGAGCCAAAACATCAGCTCTTGTTTATCTACTGCGTAATAGTTCAGATCGAAGTGTGGATGCTTTGTTGTTGGTGATCTCGTACCTTCTCACTTCCACGTGGCATGTGCTGTGATCTGCGTGACTAGACCATACTCCTGTCACAATGTCTGTCACAGAACTACTCAGCAAGGAACGAGGGATAAAACCGTAGTTTTGTCTATGAAGAGTCAATATGTTACGTTCACGTCACTCAACGTTATATCACGTATGGCTAAGTCAGATGGAGGGACAGAAGGACCCAGACTCACCCCTGGCGGGTCGGTATTCGATCCAAGACTTTACCAGATAGCCACTTGTTCTCTTTCAGCGATTTCCATGAGTTTCCAGACATCAAATAACTGTACCAAACGAACTCGGCGAGGAAACGGAGGGGAAAAGCATGCTCCATCTTTGTGGATAATAAAACATTTGTCAGGACGACTGTAAGAGGCTCACCTTCCACAGTAGACTGCCTGGAGTGGAACCTATGTTGTAGACCCAAATGAGCAAGTTTATAGTTATCCTTGTGAAAATGTGTTTAAAATAGAACAACTTCTCGAGAAGGTTCAAAGGTTCTCGACGTCCTCGCTACCTGCACGAAGCAAATGAAAATGGCAATAGTCCCTCTGCGCCGAGGCCATGGGCTGGCATCAAGTATGGAGGTAAAGATAATTGAAGTATATCTGTCGCAATGTTATGATGTGTGTATGGTATGTCTACCTCAGAGTTTTGGTCACTGATTTGGTTAGGATTTGCAGCTTTGCTTATATCTCATACTTTAGGCTCCAGACAGAACTTGCTACTTATGAAATACAATTTAAAAATCTTTTTACAGCTTTCGTAGTCTTTAAATTGTTATTTCATCTACTATTTTCTTTCCTTTCTACTAGGCGTACCGCTTCAGTGTCCGCGTAAACCATTTTAACCTCTGTAATTTGTCTTTATCTAAAACAATCAGCAGTCTTCTCCAAGAATATATAGATATGTGATGTGTTAAAACACTTAACCAATACATTCACAAGTTTGTTAAAATCGCTGCGAGTGAAGCAAAACAAAAAAACAAAAAACAAAAAAACAAAAACAAAAAAAAAACAATCAAGGAAGCTGGTTTGGATGGGTCTTGTGACCCGACCCCACTCTAAGACCGTTCTCAGGGGTACCTTGGAGAAGATGGTCGATGCCGAGATGGACAGAGGGCGAACTTCTTGGCAAACGTGAAAGGGTGGGTTGGTCGTTTCATGTCAGACCTGCTCACCACATCTCAATACAGACCTCAGTGTCAAACCATCATCAGCCTCTGCGTCTATTCAGTTGTCACCCTACGACATAACCACTTGTCTGGTGGTACCAATCAAAGGATGAATTAATGAATTAATGTTCAGCTCGCTGGGAAGAGAAGATTATTTTTTATATCACCTGAAAGACGAAGACAAGTTTGATGTATCGCTTCTATATTTTCCTAATCACTCGGTCGTGTGCACTTCTGGTGAATTCTGAAGAAACCAGGCTGGCTATTGTGCCAGGGCTTTCAATTCAGATTTTCTGCTCGGCAAGCAATACATCAACTGGAAGGAACCGACGAGAAAAACATGGAAGAAATTACAAAAGCCGAGTGGAAAGAACAAGGAAACATCGAGAGAACTGCTTCTTCACCTGACAGGCAGGATAAGAAGTCAATAATTACTGACAAAAACAAATAAACATTATGACTCCTAAGAACCTGAAAATAGAAAATCCTTTCTTCCTTCTATCTTCTGTACGCGTACACTACCTCTCGTATAAAAGCAAAATGGATTGTTTCACTATGTACAAGGCCACTTCAGTAAGTATTAACTTGATTTTGGTGTTAATGTGTAGAGGTGTGGATAGAAAGAAAAAAACTAAAAACCTTAAGAGAAAGGGAGGAAAAAATGTAGAAGAAATCATTGAAATATCATTACAATAACAGCTGGAACCAATCTGTACAACTGAAACCGAATCTCTCCACAGAATCAATCTCGTTTTGGGGGGAAAAAAACTTTTGGTTGGCCGGCATCTGTCTCACAGCTTGACGTCTGCATATTGCCCGAACAATTTTTATTTGTTTTTCCCTCAAGATCGTTTGCAGCTGCGAGCGAAAGCCTTATAATCTTTGTTAACCGTCATTCCGTGTGTTGTCCACCTGACTAAAATATGAAATATCGGGTTTGCTTGTGCTGAATGTTTTCTGTGAGCGTGTAGATTTTTTCTGAGAAGTTCAAGAGCGGTTGTCGATGGAAAGACTTGGATGCTGGGTAACAATACACCATTAATACCACCACCACATAATCAAATAGTAAAAAAGTGTGAGAGAGAGAAATAGGTTAGATGGGACGGAGAAAGAGCATTATATTCATCCGATATCATCGTATTAGGACATGATTTTCCCCAGAAGCTATCAAGTAGTCAATTAACGCCGAGCAGTGAATTTGAAAAGCGAACAAACGTTACTATAAATAGAAGCAATTTAGTGACAGACCGTTTCTCTTTCCATTCCCTCTCCCTCCCTCCTTGTCACCAGCATCCTCGCATCACTGGTGGATTTGCGGAGAGAGAAGAATGGGTGAAGCACTCTATTCGATTCTGTTTTTACTTTAAGGCCAGAGAAAAAGATCGTTGGGCCCTACAAACGGGTACCAGGCATATCCAGAGAGTGAATATGTGGACCTCGCCATTCTCAAAATACTGATGGTTTATTTTACTTATTCTTTAAGAAGTATTTCATTACACTGCCATGTGTTTCCTAAAATAAACAATTATTTCTTTTATTTTCTGTACATTCAACTCTGAATATCATTCCACTATAAAACCAAGCGATCAATCTCTTGTCGTCATGGTTGTAAATCAGTCCCGTAAGTCTGGTGTCGTCTGTAAATGTACCTATGGGGTAGTCTTCACCTGTCTGTGCACTCAGTAGCTATACAAGAGTTAGTTCTTCACCTGTCTGTACACTCAACATCTACATAAAGGGAAATAAAAAAAGGAAAGAGTGTGTGTCCCCATAGGGAGCGCCGGTATTGGTGTACAACGTATGGGTGTGTGGACCTAGTTAGTAGACTGGTGAAGCTTTCAAAACAAGTTCTCGTACCTTCAGGTAGTTCATGTCAACTAAGTGGTGCCATCATCTGCTATAAACTGACTATTCTCAGCCGCCAATATGTCAAGATAGCTGTACGGAATAATAACAGTGATGTCTAATGTCGAAGTTCATGTCCCCTAGTCATTGAAGTCACTACAAAACACTGTCGGAGCGGCTCCATCAAAGGCCAGACATTGATGGCAAACATTTTCGTGAAGCTAGCCAGCGTACCGTTCGCTAAAATTGATGTCTTCGAGATTTTTTCCCCCTGCCTGTTTATCCAGGCACATTTTGTACAGACAGGTTTATCAGTTTGCACTTACCCACTAGCAAGCACATACACACAGACACACAGACACCTGTATATATACACACTTTTATGGATGCTCAGAAACAACAGACCTAGAGAAGGGGAGAGGAGGAAAAGACTGGGGATTTGAGTGTGGGTGGGAGGGTAATTACTATTAACTCTAGGGATCAAGTTTATCTGTCTGAAAAGCAGAACCGATCTGGTGTTCCCACTCAGTTATTGTCTCAAATGAGTAATGAATAAGGGCGCTCGTTTTCTTGCTTGACTAGGAGAGTCAGCAAAACTCTTCTGCACTCGTATTGAAAGCATGTTCCTAATTAGAGGCTACAAAAGCACCCACAAATATCCTGAAGAGATCCGAATGGCTGTAAAGAAAGGCAGGAGTGTCAAACCGAGATTTACTACAACATCCTTGACGGTGCGACATGTTTTATAGAATCTTTTGAATATCCTGAACCCTTTGACATGAAAACTCACAAAGAACTCTTATTCATTCAGAGGTGTTCGGGGCTGCTGTGGGTGGAGATGGTTGGCCTAGATCAGGGGTCTCAAACTCAATTTACCCGGGAGCCACTGGAGGCAGAGTCTGGATGAGGCCGGGCCGCATCAGGTTTTCCACAAGAAAAGCTCTTACAAAAACATTCCAATGTTATCAAATGTCTTATTTTTTCATCTTATTTTTGTGTTAAAAAATAAAAATAAATTAACAAATCCATAAGAAAAAATAAATCAATCAATAATAAATAAATAAATTGAAAATGAAAATATAATAATAATACAGCAGATATAGAAGACTGAAGAAAATATAGTTGCTGACCAGAGAAATGTAATTATGGCCACCCGCCCGGACCATCCAGAGGACAGTTGACTCGGGCCGCACTAACATGAAACTTTGATATTGAGGTGGGGGCCGCAAACTTTTGGCCTGCGGGCCGCAGTTGGCCCGCGGGCCGCGAGTTTGAGACCCCTGGCCTAGATCCTCATTGTTACAAGCACATGGAGGAGTCAGGTTATCACGAACAACCGGTTGCATTGAGTCGGTGAGTGTCCGCCTTCGCAGTCCTTGCGTCCTCTCCTCATCACGACTCCATGGCCAGGACCTTGGAGCTTCTGGGCAACAATGGCATCCGCGGGTGGGCGTACCTGGGGCGTGCAGCCGACTTGTCATTGCACAGTGTCAAGGTGTGAACACGGGGTTGCTTGCATCATCGTCTCATTCTGCTACCACTAAGTATGCTTAGGGTGTTTTTGTTTGTTTGTTTTTGTTTGTTTTGTTTTTTTGTTTGTTTTTTGTTTTGCGTTGTGAACCACACGAAACCACATCAAGAGCTCGATGTAACGAAAATGTTCTGTAACCCTCGGAAGTAATTAAAGGCTCGTGATTTGTCGTTTAAAGACGATTATTAACTTTGACAGCGATTATGTATTATGTCCATTTTCTGCCCACCTCTCTTTCATTCAGAATCTTTTTTCTCATAAGTGGGTGGCTGTGTGTGTTTGTGTGGGGGAAGGGGAAGAGCTCTTCATAGCTACAGAAACAGAAGGGTAGGGAGGTTAAAAAAAAGTAACCATTTCAGCTTTTTCTGATTCTCCTGCAACATCTCACAATGCACCCCGAGTGTGTAGCCTAAAGCCCGCTTCTAGCGTCCGGATGTTACTTTTCTCTTCCTATCTTTATTTCAGAAAAATCGTCCAGAAATGAGGTTTAAGAAAAAAACAAGAGGTGAGAACTCTGTCAGGCGTGTTCCTGGGTTATGAACGTCACGAAGGGGGAAAATAGCATTTGCTTGGTTCCTCCTGATTCTTCCTCTATTGTTCGACCCACGATCCATTAAACTCGGAAACGATGGAGCTATATCCGGGGCTTTGTGTGTGTGTGTTAGCATTCATGCAACACAATAAAACGGCGATGACTAAAACGTATCTGACTCTTGCAAAACATCTCTTAAGCTCGTATTTGTTGTTATATCACCACAGTTCGGTGAAAGCTGGTAAGAAAGTACGTGTCCTGTGTATACTTTATCCTGCATCCACGGCTGTTATACACAATAACTCGAACTATTATACACAATGAACTGCTGTAAACAATAACTGGAATGCAGTCATGTGGACTTTTACAGGTGGTTGCCCTTGAACTCCGACTGCCACGCTGTCCTGCTTTTCCCACTTTTTTCTGAGATGGTGGCAGCAGCATATTAATCATGTATTGATCATGTATTGATCATCATGTGGACAAGAGCTAGAGCAGAACAGATAACTCTCATTCTCTGTGGAATCTGTTGTTTACGGTAGAAATTCGTCCTTTTGTGCGGGAAAAAGAGGCCGGCCTCCTTTTCTTTAATCAATTTGTCCAAACTTGATGAATTATTTATCATATTTGCGTTACGGCAGTTTTCAAGAGTACAAGACTTTCCTTTCCAGACAATAATTTTAGAATAGTAAGGAATTTAATTCAGGTTGTGATTTTATTTCGACGTGTTGTCATCAGTCTTTGAAGACCAAGTGGACCAAATTTGGTTTTTTTAATCTTCAATCTCCCTTTTTTGACCTCGCTAAGATTGTGATTAAGATATCCAATTAAGATATTGTTTAATCTCTTGGTCAAAATCACTGTCAGTGAGTTGATGGTCTTTGCGAGGTCTCTGGAATCAGAACCAATCATAAGTGCTGGTGGAAGAAGTGATTCTAGAGAAGCAGCCAGACTTTCCGCTGCTTACCGCACACCGGGAATCCCTAGGGAGCAGGACGATACAAGATTACTGGAACTGGCGAGAGTGGTGAGCCAGGTAAATGAGAAAGCAGGAGGGTCGGTGTGTTTAGATAAACTGATGCTTACTGGTGATTACGAGGGGCTGCGTGGGTAGACTAGACTGAGATGTTACTGCCTGAGTAGATGGTTACAGAAAATTGTGTGGGGAATGTCTGCTTGTCTGTGGAGGACCTCAGGATTACATGGCCACAGCAATTCTATAGCATGCTGAACAATACTTGGTCAACTCCCCGCCAATCCATGCATGATTTACACCTTCATTTGTCCAGTGCAATGTCTTTTATTCCAAACCTTATATTTTTGCTATTGATCATTATGCACTGAAAGACCACGGTCACTGAAAGCTCTGAAAATCGTATAAAAGCACTTTTGTTGGCATTCCCTCTGTTCTAAAGATAAATAAAGCTGGGTATTGCAATTAAAAATGTAAAGCTGATATTCTGACATAAAAACGCAAACCATGTTATCATATAAGCTGCAAACACTGACATATTTTATGGAATAATTTTGAAGGAATTTTTCGTGGTATGATTAATGTTCTGTCGCTAATGTTCTTTCCTTCACCAGCTGCTACAACCTGCAGTCATCAGTGGGCTTCTCAACAGAACCACTCGACCGAAACTGCTCTGTTACGGGTGGAATTCTGCTTGTAAAGTGCATCGAGCTCTCCTCCGTGTGAGGGAAATGAGCTATATAAATCCTACAGCTATGATTACTATTATTTTTCCCCGGAGCCTGTTTACGGATAAATTTTTTATTTTACTTGCACTTACTGACACACAGAAAATATTTCAGAATTTTGTTATGAGTGTGTGGGGGAACTTTTTTCTCCAAGTCTTTTCTTTCTATCCTCCATCCCCTTCTTTCTCTGTGTGGGGTTGAGGTGAGTGCATGTATGTGTCTGTGAGAGTATGTATCTGTATGTCTTGTAGGAATTGTTGTGTGGGTGTGTATTTTTTTGTTTATGCCTATGATTCTGTGGTGTTTTGTTTGACCTCACGAAAACTTGCTTGATTAAGATAAAAGATGAAGAATGTACTAGATACATCTGCATCATCAGTATTTGCAGTTAAAATCGTGCAAGTAAGAATGAAGTAGAAAACAACATGAAAGATAATCACATGGAATCAAAGAAAAGCTGGCTAGCCTGTCGTTCAGCAGGTTCTAGAGATATGAAGGTGTGGAAGTGTAGTCAGGTGTCAAGGTAGTCAGGGTGTGTCCCGCGGCCAGTCGGCGATAAGGAGAGATTGGAGTGTCTCCTTTCATCTTCTTTGCATCTATCGAGGACGAAAACACGACCTTTTTGTACGCAGACAGAAATCGACTTTATCTGAAGAACACAAATTATCAGAAACTGCGGGAATCTTTAACTTATGTGCGTCATCCTCTGCCGGCTGTTTTTTTTTCCCACTTTCTTTTTACACGGAGCAACTGCGGTTGTTGTTAACCAAACGTTCTGTTCCTTTTCTCTCTCCAAATTGCGCGCTAGCCTTACAGTCTTACATCCCACTTTGTCCATTATTTTTAAGTTAAAAAGCCATGAAGTTAGGAATGTCTCCTGCAGAGAAGAAATGAAGGAGTGGAGGAGTCATCGAGACAGGCTCTATGACTTTTGTCAGTGTTTATGATTTTTTTACAAATTTCATTAAGGTTAAGCATCTTGACTATGGATAAAATAGCTGCAGACAGCCGAGTACTGAGCATCCCTACCTGTGATCCTACAATAATGGGTTTTGTCCCCCGCCCACCCCGCTGTGAGAGCAAACAAGGTCTGGCTAATGGCGAGTCGATACGCTACCCGGGGTGCATCAGTTCCGTTAGCTCATCACGATTTTGTTCTTTTATCTTCCTGCATGCAAGAGGAGTTTGTTTTTTTTAAAATAACGAATTCTAATGCAGTTTCTTTGTTCTTCACAAAGACCTTCATGTCAACATTGCTCCCTTACTGCTTACATTCCTGTGTAACAAAACTTGGTGAACATGACTTCTTCATTTATTTTATGTCCTTCCGTAACAGGAGGACAGTGCATGAACACGTCTGAATCAATTAGCAATGCTTGACAGTAACAGAACACGATTCCTTAATTAATCAGATGCCCTCTAGTGACAGAAATAATGTGTCAACATGACTTTCTCGTTAAGTACGATCCTGAATTACAGACGATTGCGATTTCACAACACCTCCAATAAATAATTGTCCTGAACTAACAGAAACATGTGTCTAAATGACTCATTTGATCACATTCTACTGTGAAACAAACAGTGTCTCAACCTTTTTCTGTCTTTTATATCCTCAACCACAGAACAGAGTATTCAACACGACTACTTAATTAATTCAACTAAAAAATGGCTTACATGTTTCTGTCTTTTCTGGCGAATATTTTGACACGGTGAGATTTTTAAAAATAACAAAAGTTAGATACTGAAATTTCAGCAAACTACTTGGCAATATGGTTTGCTAAGCCACTTTAACATTCCAGATTTTTCTAGTTGGCGAGTTCGAGTCTTACAATGTTTTCCCTCGCTGCCATGAGGCTGAGGACCTGACTTCCGATGTTGGAAAGATGCTATCAGGGGAGCTCAGCCAGTCCCAGAAATGCGACATCTGTCGTCTTCAAATAAAAAAGCTATTCACTTCCGTTAAAACTAAAACCTTCTCCATCATAATATTATGGTCTCGCGCGCTCACGTTTCAAATCTCGGTTGGTCTTTGTTGCGAGATTTCGGAGAACAAACGGTTTTCTCTCTTTGTGTTTCTGTTTTATTTCATTTTATTTTTTTTGTTTTGTTTTTGCTTTGTTCTAAGTTATATTGTTTGATTTTATATTTAGAAGTTTGTTGCTACTGATGGACTGGTTTACGTTCACCAGGAGTTGTAGTTGTTATGCTCGCCGTTTCATTGTACCCCGGTAACTGCGGGTGGCGGATGTTGCATGATGTTGCTGAGTAACGAGAATCACAAGGGAATTAGCAGGCCAGGTGGAGAGGGTTATAGCATCTTTCAGTTACAGGCATGATATCACAACAAACTGAAAGGGCTTGTTTACTGTGGACCTTGTCTACAGATAGAAAACGTGTGTAGAGCTGGATTATTCGGCTTTTGAAGAACAAAGTAAGGGGTTTGAAATGGTTTGAACTTTCGAAAACCCATTGCATTTATCGTGAGTAAACAACTGTACATCTAATAACAATTTTCAGACAGAGTGAGGTGCATGACAAAATAAACAATAAATGCTTTGAGTACGTTTTCAGATAATTTGTATTTCTGAATCTTCGTCTTGTGATGACAAATCTCCATGGAAACCAGCACTACATTTGTTGTGAGAAGTAGAATAAGTGGTCATTGAAAGCCCTGAACTGTTTTAAAACATCTCGAACAGATTCCTGTTGTCTTTAATTGCACCCTTCTCACCTCGGCAAAGTACATGGTCATCACAGGGTTAACGACCACAAAATTGCAGTCTCCAGCCAGGGTCCAGTCCCAGAGGACTTCCCCAACTCCTTAGGTTTCTTAAGGATGGGTTAATCATCCTGAGCCGACTCCAGTCCCTAGTTCTACAACGAAGGATCTGCCTGCGTAGGCCACCTAACTAGTTCTCTTGCCTCTCGGCTTTCAAATGCCGCTGAAGAATCCGGAAATAAGAGAAGCCCAAGACCGTCTACAAACATTTGTCACTAGAAAAATCCATCCCATGTCGCTGGGGCTCGGCACAATTTGCCCTCCACGTTCACGCAGCCCAAGATTACACCAGGGGTTGCGTGCAAAATCGAAAGTAAATTCTTGGGCAAAGCAAACACACGGGATGCAAATGTATACCATCATGCTTTTCCTCAATTTTTTTTCGTTTATTTTGAAGGCGAGATTCGTTTTACCCTGGATGTTTTAAGGCTCAAAATAACTAGCGCGAGTTCAATAGGTTCGATGGTAACGTCTGAGTGGCTGGACGTAGTTTACGTCCGGTCTCAACGCTACGTTCCCTGGTTTTCCTTTAATTACATTCGTAGACACAGCATTCACACTGCTTGAAATGATGGTCAGCAAGCTGGACAAGAGGAGGCGCTAGGTGGTTATTAATTAAGCATGGCAAATACTTTCCATGATTTTTTTTTAATTTGGCTTTTCTTTGAATAAATGAGTTCATTGAGTTAATACAGGTATGTGGTATTTCCTACCGTCCCCTGACTTCTTTTGATCAATCCTTTTTTTTGCAACTGATTCATATTTAATTATTCTAGCGGTAATTACTCTTCTACAACGCTCAGGAAGGTTGCTATCACAGAACATTCATTTATCTGTCTGAAAAGTGGATTTTGTCGGCCTGTGATGCTTGTTATTCATTCTGTACTAAGCAGTTGATAGCAATGTCAATATTAAAATATTTTAACGCCTATTCTGGTTTAATTAATCCATCACTGAATAGCTGAGCTTTTTTATGGCTTAAGAAGATTGTTTTCATCTGTTTGTAGAACACACGTTGTAAAAATAATTAACAGCAAGATGTGTATTAACTTATTTTTGTTTATTAATTTACCTTGATTAAATCCCCAGTCAAGTGACAAGTAGTCTACAGTGTTTGCTCATTAGTGTGAAGAGCAGATTTTGTCCACCCTTAAAGGTTTAGTGAGTAGCAACTTTTAAGTACTGGATAACATTTCTTTCAAAGTATTACTTCCCCCTAATCCTGACGAATCCCTCCCCTTTCTGTTCTCATTAAGGTTTGAAAACATCCCCATGCAGAGACAGAGGTCAACATTGTGACGTCTCGTTTGTACACAGATACGCCTAATTAACATATGATCACAGGTCCCCTACTGGCTGAAACCTTCACAACATAAATAAACATATTCAAAATTATACAATCCTGACGTATGTACTGTTGACCTCTTTCTGTGCATGATGTTGGTACACATTTATCTCGAGAACGAAAGGAGGCTATTCACCCAAAGTTGGTGGAACAGTATTTCGCTCTGAGTTTTACTGACTCATTAAGCAAAACATGTACCTTACTAAACCTTTAACAGTCAGGCTGTGGAGAGTCATTTGTTCACAGCCATGTGTATATTAAATGTACAATACACGTTAGATGAGGTAGACCTATACATAACTCAACCAGCAAACATGTCACACTACTCAGCTCGCCACGGTCGATGTTATTGTGGCTTAACTTGGAATTACATCAACAGCATCTGCAGCTGAAATTATGAGAAGATTTTTTTCTCGAGTCCCTTTTAAAAATAGAAAGCTTTCAGCTTGATGCAGTGGACGGATGTTTGTCAGTAATTCTGCATCGGAGACATTTCCAGATGAAATTAAAGAAAATACTTACATGGATGCAGTCAGGCTCTGCTGTATGCTTCAAATGGTTTGATACAAATGTAGATGACAATTTTTGAAAACTGACATTTTTTTCATATTTACCTTGCATCTGTTATTAATCTCTATTGCTTTTAACTACGAAGGGTTGGGGTTAGGGTTAGGCATGTTCTGGGAAATCGTATTTAGTAATAAACTCAATCAATTTGTTAAAAATTTACACTCGGTGTTTCTTTAAAAAAAAATATGCAATTAATGAAGTTTTTTTACAGTGAAATTACACTGCTTGCTACAATGACATTGCACAACCCGTGTAAATATGTACATATTACATTATTTTATTAATTTGTATTTGAGAGAAAGAGAGAATTTTCAAGGATTGCGCAATGGAGAGACGCAGTGAGATTTTGTTGCGCACGTTTCCGACATTCACATTCCTTTCGTAAACATTCCAACAGCTATACACCAGATGAAAAATTCCATTGTGTCCCGTCATGCCTTTGTCCTCACTTGCACCACCATGACCTGTGGAGCCCTCCCTGGGGTGGCCCGTTGGTGGCCGTGCAATTTACTGACCTTCCGTCTGACCCCCCATGATGCTGGCCTCAGGCAAACACGGGTTTGCTTACAGTCGTCCGGAGGGTCCAACCCCTGATGCAGTTTTCATCAGCCTCGTCATCAAAGTCTAGTTTAGCGTGGGTTCGCGCTTGTGGACTGTTTGGAAATTTTGGACTTCAATGTCCAGCACCGAGACAGCGGACAATGGAATCACAGTTTTTTTGTTTGTTTGTTTGTTTGTTTATTTTGTTTTTTTTTTTTTATTTTGTTGGGTTTTTTTATTTTTTTGGTTTTTGTGTGTGTGTATTTTTTTTGTTTTGTTTTTTTGTTACACATCATGCGATTTGGATTCAACTTGTTTGACTTGAAATCATCCAATCAGCATATTTTTACATTGAAAATAACCAAAAAATCACGTCTGGGTTTTTTCCGTTGTTCATTTTTAGAGAGGAGAGGGCAATGTTCAGCTGGTGTACAGACTCCTAAAAATCGACATTTATGACAGCCTATGGGGTCTTTTTTTAATGGTTTTTGTTTTCAGGCCAGTGCACAATCACGAACCGCGGAGAATTAGGTCAGGCGTGGCAACAGTCGCAGCCACCAGCTCGCTTCTCATCGATCGTCGGCGATGTGTGTGCCGTAGGATGCAGGTGAGGGAACAAGGTTTGATTAAGAGGAAGCTGTTTGTCGACCTCGAGTTTGGATAGATCGATGATCCATCACCAAAGGGTTATCTCATGAGGAGAAAAGGCCTTCTTTCCCTTCGTGGCGGGACTGAGGGTCGTTCACCTTTGTTTCTTTTCTTATCTTTTTTCCACGCAAACAATAGATAGTAAGAGGTAGTGACATAACTGGTTATTCAACTTTTTAATGAAAATGTTTATCACAGTCAGTCATTAACTGAAGATTGCACCTGAAATTTAAAGTCTGTTAGGCAACACGTGATCAGAATACTTTAACCTTAGTTGATGTTAGTGGAGATACTTATACTACCTCCGATCCTTAAAAAAAAACAACAACTAAGACACACACGTCTGTGACATTCACTTCCTACTTATTTTCCATCATAGTAGTTTTTCCGCAGGTTTCTTTGTGATCTGATCCACTTATATGTCCCAGGATTAACAATTTTCTCGCTGTCATCGTCGTTATTATTACTGCCGTTACATTTGTCATCGTTATTGTCCTGAATTGCGTATCGTATCTATATTTGTAAGGCACTCCAGATATTTGCTCTTATTTAAAAGAAAAAAACTCTGGCAAAATATATTGACTATTGAATACCGATTTCCTAAGCACACGGTCAGTCAAGATGTCTCTAGCCCTATCATCTCGCCAGCCAGTGTGTCTTCTCTTTTCTCTGCTTTGTCTCTCCCACCCGCTTTCTCACCCCGTACTGCACGCGCATCTTCGTCCTATGGAGCATAGTTAGAATGTTTGTCCATGGGCTTCTTTTTTTCGATGCTATGACGATGGCGTTTTTAGTTGCCATGACAACCCGGTGGGTAGAGTTTGCTCTCTCTGTCAGCTTTACTAACAAACCGGATTTGTGTGCTTTGTTTCCTTTCGTCGTAAGGTAGGGTAATAAGCTTCATTGTCAGGTGAGAGGTAATGCTTGTACAACAGCAGGAGACTATTTCAACGGATTTGTTGCTGGATTTGTGTATTTATCGCTGGGCCTAGTTTTGATTTTGTTTTCTTTCTTATTGTTGTTTAGTGCCATGTGCACTACAACACGCTGATTGTGACGGAGAGAATACATTCACCTAAAAAAGCTCAAAGCTCATCAATATAAATTTTTTTAGGGAACAGGAAAGTATTAATCTGTTTTAAAAAATCTTTCTACAGTTGTTGGTTGGGTCTGTTGATAAAGTGTTTCTGCCATCCGATACAGGAAATGTGTGGAAGGGAGATTGTGTGAATGGCGGAGTAAATGCTCTGCTTGGTTTTTATTCCAGAAACAAAAACTGTTATCCGAATGCGAGCTTGTGGATTGAATATAGGAGACGTGCTGTGCAGTTGCTCTCAATATTTAGCCTGCACTGTCAAGACAAGAAAAATGTATCTTTCCTCACATTTGTCATATACTCTATATCAGTGATGCCCAACCTTTTTCAGCCTGCGGGCCATATCAATTTCGGACAGCCGTGTCGCGGGCCACTTCAACGCAAAAATACAAAAAAGAAAAAAAAATAGAGCAGATACCATTTTTTATTAGAAACAAGTTGTACTTACCATTAATTATGTAGTAATTAGTGAGATATTTGAAGTTGTTTACCCGAAACCAACTTCTGAATGTCCGGCCTCATCGTAGAGACACCAAGTCGGAGCACTGAATCGAAATGTTCGTCCATCGAAAAAAAGATTGAGAGACGCCCCTACGTGGGGATAAATACTTCTTCTTCCCTTTTTTCGTTTTTTTTCGGTTTTTTTTATTACTAACATGCCGATTTCCTGCACTGTGGGCAAAAGTTTCGCGGGCCGGATGGCACCGCGTCGGGGGCCGAATATGGCCCGCGGGCCGTAGGTTGGGCATCCCTGCTCTATATCATGTAGTGTAATGGATGTCGGTGTCCCCTGGTTACATCTCCCTCTCATCCGCAACAGAAAATCAATCCTCAAACTTTTATTCGCAGATACCTACATATCATATTCACCTCTTTTACCGCAGGTGTAAACCTGCAGAGTCTGTAAAACATCAGAAGACTATGGACTGCTCTGTGTGAAATGTATAGAGCTACATTGAAAACTCTACAAGTATTCTACTATAAAGTCCTTTCTTAACCTAATACAATGGCGATGCGTGAAATTTCTGAAGAGCCCGACATTTCCATCGTATTGGTAATATATTGGAAAATGTTTTCTCAATTTATTGGCAAACAGGTTTGAACTTACATGTTGACCACAGTTCTAATGTCCTAAGTGTTTTCCTCAAAACTATTTGTCTCATGCGACCTTCACCCACAATTTTTCCAATGGTGGTGAAATGTTAGACGACATTTAAGCAGTTAATGAAGGCCTTCAGTGCCATTTGACCAGTCCACAAATCAAAGTTTCAGCTGCGCTTGTCCAAACTCGCTGTAGAAGACTACCTTTGGCATTTAGCGGTATCCTGTCTGTGGGGACCAAGAACAAACACATTTCATTACCGCGCTCGTTTTTTCAAGCTCTCGTGTCTTTAAAACAACATCTTCCGTATCGGCTTGCTATAAAAAAGGAATAAGCTGCCTTGTCATAGACAAATTATCCTGCTTTTACTGGTGACGAAGGCTTTATACTCTGGGGGTAATGTGACACTAAAAGCTGGACTTACCCTAAGCCGACAACATTTTGACAAGATCCACTCGTTGATTTTTCTATAGAGAAGCCATCCTTCACTGCCGGACATCTTCCTTCCTGCCGCATAAAATAAACTCCTGAACTTTCTCACCATCCTGATCTGTATCTAAGAAATCAATGCAAATCCTGCATTTTAAGGTCTCGTGCACCAAAGCTCCAACCCATGAACTCTCTTGACCTCGGCTTGGGTAGATGGATAGAAATGAATGAGGCCGTTGAGACTTTAGAACCCGCGTCTTTTATTTCTTTTCAAATGCAGTCACATGAGTCCATTAATCAGTGTAATGCTGCTGGCATTCATCTTTCATGCATGCAAACATCCACTCTGTTGCATGCTTGCACATCCGGGCTGTAAGGGTAGATTCGCGTGAACATGACCTGGTGCAGCAGTTCTTCACGTGATTCGAAACCGTCGCTTGAAAGAAGTGTTATTAATTTTTAATAAGTTAAATAGGCTGGCAAGTTTCGGATCAAAACACATTTTCAACAACGACTGCTTACATGGCACAGTCCTGCCATTGATGTCACGCGCTTGACCCTCGGAGGACGAGGACAAGGTAGGATGACCGGCTATTTTTAGATTGGCTGCCCCATACCTGTAGTTTTTTCAACCTTCAAAATCTGCCGTTGATTTACGACATGAGTTTAGCTCAGACAGACTTATAAAATAATTCACTGACTTACAAAACAAGTGTTCTGAGATTTTTAGTCACACCGACTGTTTGGAAATCCTATTACATCACTCCTCTTTCACAATAGCACTTCTGTTTATCTTAAACACATACTTTTTAATATTCTAATTCTAAGCTTTAGGTTATGATGCATGAGCCAAGAATAGAAAGATGATAAAAATAGCTTCTTCCAGAAATTCCCCGACTGATACCTGTCAGGACACGATGATGATCGACTCAGCAGCTAGTTGTAGGTCTACCCACGGTGGCTGCTCCTTCATTCTGTTTTGTACTAAACAGGAACAGTTGCCGCAAAAATGTTGTCATTGGTCTTCGCTGGCATCAGTGATCGATGTCAGGTATTGGTTGGGGAGGTACCTCTTATCTAATACAAACAACACCTCCCAAAATATCAGCAAAGGAAAAATGCTCATATCACCGTAATAAATAGGTTCATTCTCATACAGATGAGTGAAGCTAAGAAGGTATATGACTATATTCTGGCGCAATTGCCTCTATACATCCTCAATTTTACATTATATTTGATGACTTTTGATGATAAGATAGGTACCACAAAAATCTGTATTTCCGATTACTTTCGCGTTGTTTTACGTGCGTTACAGTTCCATAAGATTCGCAAGCATGCAGTCACCTGACTGCCCCAAGCTTAAATGCAAATTTAAAATTTAAAACTTTTCTTTCGATCCAAGAAATGACAGTTACCCTAAAAGTGATGCTAAACCCAGGGACAGGATCCAGGCTGTAATAATAATAATGGACATTTACATAACACTTTTCCAATGATTTGCTCAAGGAAATATTAAACAGATTGAATTCTAACGACCATGCATCCATATTCGCACGCTCACTTTTACAACTTCTCCGGTCCTACGCAAAGTACATTACAGACACATGGTATGCACGCTCATGGTCAGGACATGGTCACGGTGAAAATGCTGTTTTAAAAAGATGTGTCTTCAGTTTAGCCTTAAAGGTGAGAGAATCAGAGTGACGAAGGCTGACGAGTAATTCAGCTCCAAGTTGAAGAGGGTTGGTAGGAGAAAGACTTCTGTCCATACATCTTTGTCTTAGTGGGATTCTAGTAGTCCCGGGATTATTTGCCAAGTTCCCTCGACTTCTGGGTCGTAGCTCCCTCCGACATAGTTCTTCTCCCCACGCCTATGGACCCCCTGTCAGGCTTCTTGGGAACTTGTGGGAGAGGGAGATACAGATCAACGGCGTGTCCTTTGTCTCCGCATTGCATCATGATGCTCACATTACGCCGTCGTCGAGAAAAGGACCACTAGCCGTGATCTGCCCTTTGCTCGACTAAAATGTCAGGGGTCAGACATCGCAAAACATGTCCCACGTGATCAGCGCAGCCAACTGGGTCATCCGGCACGTAGGCACCGAACCACCAAGCACGCGCACTCATCGTGTGCGCATGCTCGCCAGGTGCCAGGAGCTTGGAGCCTCCTTGTGAGGAGTTTCGCGTCTGTGACTCGGTGCCATCGCCCGCCTGCATGTGTCAAGACCATCACGTGCTGCTTGACAGGCGGCGAGAAGGACATCACGCGCTGGACGGCTGCTGCAGCTTTGACACGGATGGTGGCGGCGAGCTTCGCAAGGAAACTTCACGAGAAGCACAATCGATCCGTTAGGGATCCCAGCTGGATTTTTTTCCTTCTTCTTCTTCTCCCGAGCTTCCTTCGCGATGCTAGACCAGATTTTGCCGAGAAATCTTTTCTTTGGCTTGCCTAGTACTTTATCTCCTTCTCATTTATTCTTTCTCTCTCCATCTGTATCCGTTCCTGCATATCCCCAGAGTGCAAAACTTTCTTCTTTTTTTATATTCTTCTCAGTTTCCTCCCCTCTCTTTCTCTCGAATCTTGTTGCAAGCTGAGTTCACGCAGAAATGGACCTCGACACTGTTAGGCTGACTTGGCCTTGGCCCAAGATGGCACCCCTGAGTCGCAACCCTACACCCACTCAGTCGGAGAATGATCATCGCTCATCCCTTGACTGGTATCAACTGATCCCCTGGTACTGATCGTCAGTGAAACCTGGACTGATGTAGCGGCTGGCAAGGTCCCCCTGCAGGCCTGATGTGAACAGCAATGAGCAAGTCATGCACGTAATAGCCAGACTAATTTTCTAAAATCGTCAGCGATAATTAAATGGCCAGACTAGACAGGATTTATCAAAGCTGTCAACACGATCAGGTTCGCTACCAAGTACACACAGACTGCTCCTCACAGTGCCCAGTCTTCTTCTCCAATACAAGTGATTGGTCCTCATAGTCCCCGGCGGTCCTGTGGCCAAACGGTTATCGCCTGTCACCAATACAGCCTTTCCTGGGTTCAGTTCTCGTCTCGGGCACGCTGTTTTTTTTTCTCTGTGGCATTGTTAAAAAAGCTGGCTGCCTTGCCGTGATATATCCTTATTTGCGTATCCTTATTTGCGTAAAACACTAACTCCATCCCCCATTCATAGTACCCAGATTGCTTCACCAATGCAAGATGTGAAAAGTAGGAGACAAAGTACCTAAGAAAACTTTTATACATGAAACTAAAGACCAACAAATTTATACAGATCACAGTCACCACCATCGTAGACGACTACGGAACCTTTTCTGGCGACAATGTCATAATGCTGAGTCTGTCCTCCTAAAAGGAGATTGACGCCAATGGAGAGAGCAAGAAACAGCTGAAGAATATTTGTTGTGATCAAAGCAACGGTCTGCGTGAGAAGAGGGAATCGCCATGACAAGCAGACTTATCAGCCGCAACCTCAGAGGTTTCGTGATCTGCTAGTCACGAGACAGGAGGTCAAGGGAACGGCACCCAATGGCGGAGCCAGACGTTGAGGTAGGCCGGATGAACTCACTCACCCTGTGACGCTCCGCCACTTTCCACTCTCAATTTGTCGATGTCCTTCCTCCTCACCCCCTGCCCACGAAAACTCTACAATCTGTGGATGGCCCCATGGGTGGTACACGACACTTCTCTGAAGCATTCATCTTCTCGGTGAAGTCGGGAGTCAGACACCTAAGTAGGGGAGAGCATTGACTGAGTGAAATATCGATTCCTACGCCAGGGCTTGTGGATTACTTCCTCTTCAACCTCCTCGCTTGGTGAACTATTTAACCTCCATCTCCAACTGTTTGCCTTTCTATAGGAGAATTCGTGCCTAACTATTAAAGCAATAACAATAATGATGTCATTCTTTTATAATATGAAAAGTTATCGAGGCAAAATATTTGCTGCAATTACAAACAACAAAGGCCAGGAAATTACAATCTACAAATAATTGTTAAGTTTACGCCTCTCTCAGTACTTATGTATGATTCGTCCACTAGAGTGCTCGTAAATGTGGCGGAATCACAGAGCTATGAAATAAAACCGTGTTAAGAACCGCAAGCCTTTAATGACCACACAATAATAACAACTTTCATGTCATGACAGAGGAAAAGCAGAACGAGGCTTAGTTCGCAATGTCATTAAATACAGCCGACATACATCAATCCTCTGATTCAAAATAAAAATTGTTCTGCTTTAGAGATGAATGAGAGGTCAGTGCAGTAAGGTTCACTACATGGCACTGACTTAAACACATTCTTTGGCTGAGAGAAAAAAAGTGTAGAGTATTAATTAAGTTTGGACCGTTTACTCTTTATTTGAACATTACACTTTCAGTAATACTGACTTTTTTTTAATTAGTTTTTGATTGTTTGAATTTAATACCGTAAAGCTGTTACCTATAACAGTCACGTGACGACAGACGTCACCGATAGTCTAGATCGAGGACCGTGGAGATCGTTGATTCATAAGCTAGTCCCCCACTATCCTCCTAACCTCATCGTCTGACCGTTTAATCAGATGGCTACGGAAAGTAAGGCAGTCGAGGGAAGAGGAGATGTGCGTCACCCTGACATCAAGCTGGCCTCGAGCAAAGTGAGCTCTCCACCACCTCACTCCCCTCACCTCACCTCACTCCCCAAAGGTCAGGGGACGACCGTGACCTTGCCTTTTACTTTATGACCGGAAGACTACCCTGGGAAGAGACAGGTTTCCAGAGGAAGCAAAGCAGATCGGGTGGCGTCACGTCCAGCGCAGCCTCGGCAGCAGCACGTCTGGGAACGGAGTGCGTCACTTCCGCCGAGAGGCCATCCGGGCCCTTATGACCTGACTCACCAGCACGCACAGCACGCACCGATCCGGGTTATTCGCTGAGAGATGCTGTTGTGAACGGCACACCGGGGGCCTCTAATGAGATCGGAGCTGGGTACCTCCGTGTGTCGGCTTAGCAACTGAGATTTCCGTCTGTCCTTTGTGTTTGTGAGAACTGTAGGTGTGGGAGCGATTCCTGTAAATGATCTCATTATGTTTGAGAGCGTGTGGCGACACCGCAGGCATGGTGTAGTTATTCTGTCCCTGACTGTTCGTGTGAGTGGGTCTATATGTGTGTTCGCGTGTGTGTGTGTGCCTGTATGTGTGTTTGTGTGTGTGGGGAGGAGGAGGAAAGTAGGTTAATCTGGAAAGAAGTTGGTATTAGTAGAACTGATTGTTTACAAAGAGTTGAACTTCATTATTCTTCTAGAAAAATATTTCATTTTTAAATACAGATTCCTTAAGTTCATAAACAGTGGATAAGTTTAAAGTCACAATATATTGTGGAACAATATGTATCATCTATTAATAGCACGCAAATATTCTTTCACAATCAGTGGCTCTTTTTTCGTCACGTGATTTTTTTTAAGCATCGGTATTATTTGTAATGAAACTTTTGCTTTTATTGTATCAGATGGATTGCCTTTTTTATTATTTCTATTATCTTGTATGTATATTATTTTGTTTGTGTTGATGTGTGCTGCTTAAATCTTGAATTATTCTGTGTTGTACATGTATGTATTGTGGACTAAAAATGTTTAAGAAAAACCACTTTGCCCTCGATGACAAGTGTAATGACATGAAAAAAAGTTATGGACTGTGTTCGTGTGTAGAGAAAAGTAGGTTTTGTAAAGAAGTTGGTATTTGTAGAACTGAGTGTTTACAAAGAGTTGAACTTCATTATTCTTCTAGAAAGGTTAGAGGGAGACTGTACGCGTGTCTGTGTGTACGTGCGCTCGCGCCAACGCAAAGCACAAATGCGTGTGTGCAAACACCGTTGCCCTTTCGTGCTCCATCGGTTTGCGGGTCATCGACTCATCAACATTAGTCGTTGGCTGTTTATCTGACAGTCATAGCTCGACGTGTTGACAGTTCTGCTGTCACGGACTGCTGGTAGCCATGGATACTCAACGGCAAACCTAAATCAATAGACTATGGCCATGACTCGTGTAGCAGTCAGGTGGGAGGGTGAGGCACTAGACTTACCTGTGCGACACCTGGGCAGGTAGATGTGACGTGATGGGATCTGCTGTAGGCGCTGATGACGTCCGTGAGCGATCGGTGGCTGACCGTGAACTCAGCAGTTTTTTTTTCAGCCGCTAACTTTATCTGCTTAGCAACGAGATTCATTCATTCATATCAATATTTGTAAACACGCACACAAATACGCACAAGTGTAGTCTCCTAATTAACACATCAATAATATTGTTGCGGGCTTTTATCATTGTAATTTTGAAAGTTAGCTGACATAATCGTGTTCTTTTTGCAGATTTTCAAAATTTTGTTTTTGGAGGGGAGAGGGAGCACTTTCATGATTTTTCTGCTTCCTTCCTGGGCCCATCTCTCTCTCTCTATAAAAGGGAAATAGGCTGATCACGAGAAAAGTGGGGCTTCTAACATGTCACCTCCTCACAACCTGTAAAATATGTTATGGGAGGACCCTTACCTTTTACCTCTGTGTGTGTACGTGCATGCATGTGTGTGTGTGTTTGAGAGAGAGAAGGTACGAGCGCATCATTCCTGTGCACGATTGTCTGTCTCTCTTCTGTGTGTTCTTGTAGCTGATGTCGAACTGCGTAGTTGACGGCAGGAAAATACTCATCCGCAGAAAATAAACATCGACCAATAAAACTGTCGGAATCAAGCACGTGACTGCTGTACGTGAACTGTTCGCGGGAACATCAAAAGGTCGCGGGAACAAAAACTATCGCCACGTCATCGTAAGACACGGACGGAGATGTAGATGAAAACAATGACGCCGCCCACATCGCGGATGATGACGACTACAGCAGATTATTGCCGACACGTGGCTACAACACAATACACAAATACAATATCACAATACACAATACAGTACATCTGCACGGTCCTGGGATTTTCGTTGAAACTATTCCCGCTGATATCTCAGGTAGAAAACGAAAAAACAAAGAAAGAAAAAGTATCGAATGTTTCAGGACTCGGCCTTGTTGCAGGAAGAAATCAAACAACTGGGTGGACATGATTGTTTTACAGAACATTGCTCCCACCTCAAGTCCGGTTATTGATGAAAATATTCCAAGCAAGTCCTTTAATCGTTTGCACTGATCGAGAACCCGGGATGGACTGTCCTCTTCCTATCGTCTTCAACCTGCTGGGTCACAATGACTCAGCCATTTTTTTATCTCTCCCTCTCTTCATCTTTTTCTCTCTCTTAATTAAATTATATTTTCTTTTAATCTTACAAGTCATTTTGTTATTTTTTTCATCAATATTGTATGTTATTGCAACCGCTCCTCCTCCTATGTGAATAGTCTGTGGGTGACTTGACATGAAAATGAAGACGCCTTCTCTGCCTCTCTGTCTCTGTCTCCCTCTCGGTGTGCGTGTGTGCCATTATCACTCATATCATCCCGCTGGTCTGTAACCTGTCATCCGATCCACCTTCTGGCTGGAACCGTACACGGCACGAGACAGCGTACTTGACATCGTGTGCGCCTCACCTGCGCAGGCGCCTCATTCCAGGTGTGTCGGGGTCATTCTGCCAGCAGGTGTTTGACATTTACGAGAGGCAAGGCACTATGCCGCAGCAATCAATAGTCGCATGACTAGTGTATGGAACACCCTGACCAGAGATTTGCGCGTTTATCTCACGCAAGTCAAATAGCAAAAGTGCCCGGATGTGGCTGAAGGCTGTCTTTCCAACATTGGATGCGCAGGACAACGCCAAGCTCGACTTACCTGGAGCATCCTGCCAGCGAGAGTCTCGTGGTCGTGAAGCAGTTGACTAAAGGTTCCAAGAGTCAAGTTCTTTGATGTGTTGATCTTTTAGGAGGAAGTGTCACTCATTGGACACCTGATAATTCTGACCGTTGTGACGCGGAGCGACAAAAGGTTGTTAATGAATTAGCTGGATGCTGGGACTAAAGTGTTAATGTACTTCAAAGACTTCCGACAGCCAGTGTGATCGTGCTAACGTGGATGTGGATTACAGGAATCTCTCTTTTCAAATAAATTGGAGCAAGCTGTTAAGAGAAACTGTAGCTACACAAGCAGATTCTATCATCATTTAAAGAATCTGAGACTGGCAAACTTGTGTCCCGCCTTACTGACGATGGACAAATTCCCGAATTAAAGAGATGAAAGAAACTCATCTTGCCATCTGATATGTCCCGGAGTTATCTTCTAAAACATTCCAAAACTTCGTTTCATGTGAGGCTTTGAAAGCCATATTTACAGATGTTTGAACTGTGAGTCAACCAGGTAGTGATGAACGACAGACACACTGAGTCTTCACGATAATAAAAGTGATGGAGAAAATGAACAGAAGTCTCAGATTACATCTGGAATGAAGCTAAGGTTGTACTGCTATATGCAGTGCTAGGATATCTTTTCAACAAGAAAGGGAAGAGTTTACAGCGAAAATGCCGATCGGTCCAAAAGTTAACTTCATCGGGAAACGAAAGGTATCGATCCCTGGACCCCCAGCTGCCTCCTTCACAGCGCAGGCATGTATTGTCACTGATTGGAGAAAGGGAGAAGGTCAATAAAATAAGATTTGGAAATTGCAGGACAAAATGAAAAGTGGGGGACATCGTGGTGATAGGGTGAGGGAGCGCATGTGTGTGCTTGGAACTGTGTACACTCTTGTTTACGAGAAATTGAGGCGAGATGGGTAAAGAGTTGCGGGAGTGGGAGGGTTGGGGTTCAATAAAATGAGTGTATTGAGTGCAAGAAATAATTAAAATTTCGAATCAACAGGAATAAACTTCTTGACAACAATGATGAGGGTGGTAACGGAGGGAATGGACTTTTTAATGACAAAGACTACGTTGGTGGTGATGATGCTGATGATGATGGATGATGGATGATGGAGGCTGGTTGATGGATGATGGATGATGATTATGATGATGATGACCGCGTGTACAGGGCATCAGCAGTGCACGAATGAAAATAACAATTTGACAAATCCAAGCGCGCAGTCAAGCAAACATACACGAGAACGCACAGTTCCACAATCGATGACATGTTATTGTCACAATTGTCGTTGTTGACCAACAAGATGTCATTCTTCTAATCACAGGTTCTGGCGGCCCAAACTCTGAAGATAGCCAGCATCAATGGCCTGGGAGACACAGAAAAGATTGAAACGGAGCTTGAAGACGAGATCCGATGGGAAGAAAGCCGTAGTCCTCCTAAAGAAATTATTGGCAGGTGGGGCATTACAGTTTCTTTTGTCCTGTCTTCCTCACCTACACGTGTTTCTTTCTCTCTTTGTTTTTTTAAATACTTCCGCACCTCTCATGGCTTCGGGCAGTGTGACACACAAATTTCTATTTTCACATGCCCATAAAATCGGCATGCACTGAATTATCATACAACTTTAAGACAACAAGGCTTCTTTTCATCCCTCGCCCCTTCTTTTTGAAAGAACAACTACGCCCCTGGCCGGCATGCCAGATTTTATCTGATCTGGTGGAGTGCGATGAACCAGAAGTGACATAGTGTCAGATCGTTAGCCGTGAAAGACACGCCCTGCATCGCTTGAACAGTTCCTCCCTTCACTGCAAGTCAGTGCGCATGCCCAGGATCCCACACCGTGACGTGTCCCACACAAGTCATCAACAAGGGAACGATAATCGGATTTGACAAGAGATTTATCGAGCGCTCTTGGGCTGCAATATCAGCTGTTACAGCTTTCTCTTCGACTGAAATATTAATTGTTACTGCTGTTACCCATAAAGTAACGTATTATATCAGTTTTAGGAGGTAACCGTGTTCCTCACTGATAATTTATGAAAAACCTGACTGAAAAGACTCGTTTCTCCCCTTCTCTTATACCTTTGAATATTTGTCTTATTTTTCTTCCCGTTTTCTAGACCGTTGAGTACAACAAACAAACCTTTGAGTCACTTTGGACTCATTAGCGCTGTTAAACCGTTACACCTGTTATGTTATGCCAGGCGTTTGTGTAGCAAATATTACTAACCTTAAAGGAATTGTAAAG
The DNA here is from genome assembly GCA_004794325.1 of Pomacea maculata. Classification (NCBI taxonomy): domain Eukaryota; kingdom Metazoa; phylum Mollusca; class Gastropoda; order Architaenioglossa; family Ampullariidae; genus Pomacea; species Pomacea maculata. Next base: position 67,001 of record SRHC01000611.1, read on the forward strand.
ACAAAATAACAACTGCTTAGAATATCGTAAAGTGTAGGATCAGTTTGAATCTCGTCTATTTTCGTGTCTGTTCATGTGGACAAAGGTGAATGTTTGATAGGATGTTGTGTTTAATAAGAGAAATTACAAGGAACTCTTTCGTCCTCCGATGACGTCAACCCCAGTGTGAGCTGATGACTGATATGGTTGGACATTGCTCATAGCCATCTTGATTTTTATTACCAATATATATCACTAATCCAACTAATGACACACCACCGATCACTTGAGTTCAAATCCTAACAATGACCGACACTTCCTGTCCCTCGCTGACTTTACTCAGGATGTCACAGCCTTATCACCATCACAGCCTCTACTACACCTTTAATTACTCTTTAAGGAAAAGACACCACTACAGAAATTAAGTGCGGTAAGGCTAATCTGTCTACTTGACCTAACACGCTATTATAAGAAGGCTAAAGAGGTCAAGACCGTCCCGTCGACTTTCGGTCGTTGGAGCCGAGGGCTTGAGACCATGAAGGTTTGGAAGGCTTGAGACCTCACATTTATTTGCTTTAAGTACTATTTTTTGTTTTGTTCTGTTTTTGTATGGAGACCTTTCTAAAAGCATTAAAGCAGGTGTTGGGAGTGATAAAGACTTACATTTGGCAAGCATCGCAGTTGGGTTAAATTGACCTTTTATATTCGTCACTCTTGAGAGGAAAGTGAGGCTCATTTCTGTGCGTTTTAATAACCTTTTACAAAACTTTCTATCAGTGCGAGGAGAGTTTAGAAAGTAAATGCATATATTTTTTCTTTCAAAAGCAATTAAAAGACGTTTGTCCTGTGATTCTAATATCGCGGTTATTAATCAAATATAATTATTTGACCGGCTTTTCCATACAGTCGTTAAATTTCCATTTCATCTTAACACACAGACCTGTCTCATCAGCTCTATGCCAACCACCCAGAACAAAGACCTCTCCCCCCAATAGCCGTATATTCAGACTATTTTATTTCGCTGTGTGCTCGACATGATCGAATCAATCTTCTCGTTCTAGAGAACGCCTTATCGTCTGCTCGCTAAGCCCTTGCACTGAGATTTAAGCACGTTAACTGCTAGGAGAAAAAAAAAACTGACTAGGGGAGGTGACTGCAGTCATCTGTCGAGTCGACTCATGGGGAACGAAGGAACGTTACACGTGACGTCACCACATGGGCAGAAATTTATTCCAAGCACACTAGCCGCAGCTTCCTTACCAGAGGATGAAAACCGATTTTGATCTCCCCCGCGATGTTTGAAGTGAGGTTTCCTTTCAACTCCTGTGCGGTGATCGGTGATGCAAAATGTTTATGTTATTTATGGATGAGGACGGTAGGGCCGTTATCTAACATGATGTGGAGTCCGGTCTGGGATGCTCGTTCTCTCGGCGTAGGCAGACTTTTATGTCGGATTTTATTTCTTGTCTTTAAAATGTTCAGTGGAAATGTGTACGACCAAAAATATTCAAAAGTAAGTAAGAAAAATACTTTTTTCGGGGGATGAATCTAGTCAGAATTTCTAGGCTTGATGAAAGTCGAAGTAGTCAAAGCAAAGTGTTTAATAGGGAAGCTGCGAAAAGAAAACGACGGAGGAAGAATTTAAATTTGAATTTAAAATCTGTGTTGTGTACAAATCCTGATTTAATTGATTAACTTTCACTGCTTGTATACCCAATGTCCTTTGCTCTTTATTGCTGAGAATGAAACAAGATGTGGAGAGATTAAATTTCTACAAAATATTCTAAGATATGAAACAGTTGTACTGTTATTAGTAACTGATCAAGTATATGTATATATTTTGTGCGTGTACGATACTACGCCACCTTTTTTTTTTAATTCTGCTGTGTCAAATGGTAGTTATCGTAAAGCTAGTTTTCTAATGTAATCACACTTAATAGATTCTGGAAATAGCCATCAATTTACGACCCATTAATGAACGGGCTTAAACAATGCCCTCGGCTGTATCCCTTCAATGCGACTTCAGTGTTTCGTCGTCAGAGGCTCTCTTTTCAATGTTGTGTGTTGCTCTTCTATCCGCAGCAGGTCTGTTCTCTTGTCCCTGGTTGGTTTATTTATTAGGAAAGTGCTTCTCCCTTGAGGTGATTTCTCTCTATGGGGTGTAGAGGAAGGGAGGAAACCAAAGTACCCTAAGAAAGCCTCGGGCACGCTGTTCTTTCTCTGCACGTGGCATCTGTTTACAGGGCTGGCTGCTTGGCCATGATATAGCCTCAGTTGCTGACACGGCGTAAAACACCAATGCCCCCCCTCCCCGCTACTTTAAACTACAACATCGTGACGGTTTCGTCGTTTTATACCACAAGGCCCCGGGAATACGATATTTTTGTCGAGGAAAAAAAATCTGATCTATGAGATGAGTTGAAATTTGAATGGGAAAATAATATTAAAGAGTTTTTGCTTTCGCAAATCTGTTTACGTGGTTTATAAAACACACGCTCTCTCTCTCTCTCACACTGATATGCATTTAAACATTCACCCAACCTAACGTGGGAGATAAATGTTGGCTTATAGGCATATAAGCAGATCTGGAAAATTGACATATCCGTCGATCTGTTCGCTGGCTGTGACGTACACAGGCAATGGCAGGACACCTCGGTGACCTCACACTGCACTTCTGACCTTGCGGCGAGAGGCAAAGAGTGCAAAGGGTCAATAACGTGCGCAAGGTGTTCCTGCGGTTACACGACCTGTTAGGTGTCGTTAATGAAAGTGCACTTTTCTTTAATATTGTATTCGAGTGCGGCTATTTCTGGAGGGGATGATTTGCTTTACTCGCTTGTCGAAAAAAAATGTCAAGTAATACGAGAAAACAAATAACGGTAACTTTGAAAAGGAAAGAGTCATCAGGTTGTCTGCTTTCACACACATACACTATAATTGTCTGTCCGATGTTTGACCGTCTATCCGATTGTCTGTCTCTCCATCTATCTGCCCTACTGTATGTTTGAATGTCTGTCAGTCTGTCCAACTGTCTATTCAAATGCCTCTATCAGTTTGTTTTTCTGCCTGTCTGTCTTAACTAGTTTTTCCGACTGTCCGTTCGTCCGACTGTCTCATGTACTTACTAATAGTTAGATAATGAGCCCTCAGCCTATGGCACTGACTGACCCTTTCGGTTCCAGACTCCAGCGTAAGTGCGAGGAAGTGGTTCACAGCAAGCAGGTGCTGCTCTTGGTCATCATCCTCAACGTGCTGGACTGTCTGCTGATCATGAGTGAGATGACCCTGGAGTTCTACCACGTCAGCTGTGAGTACAGCACTGCCTGAACTTTTCTCTCCTTTAAGGGAAGAGAGGGGAATCGATCCTTCGCAGCGATAACTGCAACAAACTGGCGACGTACCAGGAGAGAGAGAGAGAGAGCGGGGGTTGGGGCAGTTGAATAGGAAGTTTGTCTTTGAAGCAGAAGAACGCAGATTTTGAATTCGTTCAAAAGAACGGCGATCTCTTTTACCGGGGAAGCCCGAGGTAGGGGAGCATTCAGCTCTCCCTTCTATGTATGCTGTAGACACGATTAACCACTTAAGATCCTCCCGACTTGGTCAGCCATGGCGGCATAAACCTCCAACATAGCGTGCTGCAGGATTATGTTGTAGAATACCTTCATGACAGGGAAAAATATTACAAAGATCTCACTACAAATCATCATGATCATCTTGATCATCATGATCATCATCATCCATCATCCATCATAGATCATCCATCATCCATCATCATCCCTGCTTTGTTTCATTCTTTGTCTAAAAAGAATCATTGAAGTCATTGAAATGATTATTTCTGTCCTTATTTTAATGAGAGGAATATTTTGTTGAAGACCTTTGTCTTAATGTTCCTGTTTCTCTCTACAGCTCTTTATTTTGATCGCCAAGAAACTGAGGAATTATTTCTCGACAAGATGAAGGAGCAGTACCCGGTTGCTCTGCAAGATACAAAAATCACAGTCGTGAATTTGTTCAACCGAATTGTGGCAGGCTTTGTCCTGTGGATATCCTCGTCTCATTCGATCGCCTACTTCAGGAACGACTGTGCAAATTTCCTCAACGCCACCTCAGCCTTCAGGTAAGAGACTAATGTCAAACACATGTTGAGTATTGTCGAGTTACTCCGTCACAGGTGGATGAGTTTCTCGAAACTGCTTATCAAAATATGTAACAGAAGTAATCGACTCGCTATTCTAGGAACCTTTTTTTTCTTTTAGTTATAGGAAACTATTTTTTAAATTGGTATTTTCGGTTTTTCTTTATGTGTCCGTTTGTAGACAGTTCTAGCATAGTTTATTTGGCCATGCACGATGCCAGTTATAAGACTTAATCTTTAATCCCTAGGCATAATAAAACTACAACTTATTACATTTCACTAACAATCATCTAGCGACCTGTGATCTGTCACTGTCAATTTTGGACTTTCTACGAATGAATGAATGCGTAGTCATGACGACCCCTGTTTTTGTAAACTATTTTTTGTTGTTGGTAAAAATAGCTTCCATGAACAACCTGTAACGGATATGACGTCAGCACGACACGGTTCTGTACAATACCCTGGATACATACATCATCCCCTCATTGTTAGGCCTCAGCAGCTTCTGTAATCAGGGTTAGCATCTCTCCCTTCGGTCATACCCATGAATGGCCGACAAAGGACAATGATTTAGCAGAGTTGAGGATCGGAAAACGATAACATTCGTGAGAAACTTTCTAATATAGACACAGAAAAAGTAGTAATAATAATAAATTATAGTCCGTCGCTGCATCTCCTACAAACACCGCGTCCACACATACATCCTGTGAATCCTGGCTCAGCTCTTCCACAACATGTAACCATGGCAACGATAGCATCATCACTTGACCTCTGTCCGCACACAAGCCAAGATGTAGATGGTTGAAATAAAGGGCAGGAGGCTGGTGGGTCGGAGTTCGGACATAGTTATTTTGTTAACAAACCAACCCACCCCAATCCTTCGAACAACAGTCTCTGCCACGTCACGCCTGTCACGTGCAGAGGCGGGAGGGACTACATTAGGGACTACAACAGCTTGGCGTTGGCGCTGTTAGTGATCCTCCATCCTTTCCCCACCCCAAGAACATTGACCGAGGTGTCCAGCTGAGTCTTGACTTTGCACGAAATCAGTCTCGGAGAAAGGAGAGTGCTTGCAAGCGAAAGATGGGAAACAAGGTTGGGTTTATAAAGAAAGGTTTGCTACGTGTGACAAAATAACTCGATGGGACACTGCACCTGATTCTGACCTGGTTCTACCTCAGTTTGTGTGGTCTCATTACTCATTACATTCCCTAATTTTTTTTTAATTCCAGTTTCAACTTAAGCAGCGAAGCCAACTCTACAACCGACAGACCGGAGGATATGGGTGTTTCTCTACTCGATCAGGTTCTCAACGGGACGCGAAACTCAAACTTCTACGACAACAGCTCTCTCATCAAAGAATTATCAACATTTAACAATGCGGTCAAGATCATTCACAGTCTTCATTATGGAAGTATTTCCATTCTCTCTGTGCTCGTTGCCGAGGTAAGGATGATTTCTATATAGCATTTTTTTTATTTCTTTAATCGTTTTTATCATTTTATAATTTAATTATGTTAGTTTAATTTTATTTAATTTGCTTTATATTTAGTCAGGTAAAGACTAAGCTCTCAAAATATTATGATGGTATTAATTTTCGCAAGTTAATTGTTCAGGAAAGTTTAGTAATGAAGGTGAATAAAAGAAGTCTTGCATCTCTGGCGACAAGAGGTTTGTTTACATCTCTGTTGGCATGACTCTGATAACTGGATACATTATTTTCAGACCTTGGTGAAAATATTGTGTACTGGTAGACGCTTCTTCAAAAAGAAAATGGAGGTAAGTGCTTTAATCTAATTGTCTGTAGGCAAATCGGAAGAAAGTCGGTCAAACGGCTTCTTTAAAGATTTGAATTTTTTCCCATTGGATTTAAGTGATGTAATAGGTTTATTTGGAACTATTTGTACATGCATGGACATCTGTGTGTGTGTGTGTGTAGGATTGATTATCCTATTTCGGTTATTGATATGTTTTAAATCGAATAACTTAGAGGTTGATGAGAAAATAAAACCATTGAATTTTTGTTTCGTTTTTGCTGAGTGGACGCTATGTCATGATGATAACAATTGTTTGCTACAGGTATTCGATGCTGTAATTATCCTCATTTCCTTCACCCTTGATTTGATCTTCGTGGAGGGACTGACAAACTTTGAAGTGCCAAACTTCATCATCATTCTATCCCTCCTGTTGCCTTGGAGGATTTTGCGAGTCCTCAACAGTAAGTTCAGTGTCTCTGCTGTCTGGTTTAAAACATGGATTGTACAATATTTACCACACGGTAAATAGTAAGAACTAAATAACAGTTTGAATCCATGATGAAAAACCCAAAGTATTTATCTTGAACTCGGGTAAAAAGTATTCTGTTTTTGAAAATATTTTTTATATATTTTTTAAAATTCAGAATATGTAATTAGTTTGTTCATTTTATTCTTATACTTGTCGCTCGTAGTTTTTTTTTTTAAATCTTTCTCTCTTCCTGTATTCTTGCGCTTGGCCTTACGGTTAAGATCGTTCTTACCCAAGTTTGGCAAAGTTCTGAGTGAACATTGCAGGAAACCACAATATTTTGGTCAACATGTTGAGCTAGACCCAGACTTATTTCTCAGTATACTGTCCGTACGGTTGCCAACCCAACAGGACTTTGGGAACTGTGGAGGTTTGTCGCTCCGGCACTTTGCCCAGTTAAGAACGACCTTTACGACTGTGTGCAAGTTGGTGGTGAACTAACTGTTTCTGTCTCTAATCAGGTCTTATCGTAGCTGTTATGGATCAGCAGAGGTTTCACATGAAGCTGCTCTACAAACAGAAACGAAAGGTCACAAAGCAATTTTCTGAGGCCACAGACAAAATAAAAGTTTTAGAGGTAAGCTTTTCTTCTCCGGTACTAATTTATTTATTTCGCAAAAATATACTCTCTCAATAGTTCAAAAGTTGCTAGATAATTAATTCCATTAAACCCTAACATAACCTAATAATTATACATGTCAAAATGGTAATTGTGAGCATAGCTGATGATTGCTAACTCCTTTGTTCCGTTCTCCTTCGATCAGATGGATTTTTAAAGGTTTCAATATTTCAAGCATAATGCACATTTATCTGGAACTTTCCTTCCTGCTCCCTCATCCTGAGTGTGTGTGCACCTGTTGTTCAAACAAGAAAGTGGCTGACTCACGCCCTAATGGTCGGGAACATTCCACACACACCCTGTGGTAACCACAGTTCTAAGAAGCCTGTGAACAGAGTCAACATCCAAACATTCCGCCTCTGCTCTCGTTTAAATAAAACATTTCACTATGGTAGACTTCTTATGTGAGAAGAATTAGCAACTATTATAATCTTAAACAAAGTATCAACGTGAGATTCATATTCACTATATCTGTGGATATTTGAAGAAGATTTTTTGCTCATACTTTGGACAGTCATCAGTCTGACTGTAAGTTAGCTCTTGCAGTCGAAAATAAAAAGTAATTGCTGTGTGAAGTCTTAATGCAGCTTCTATGTATTCCAGTGGTGTTAAACATGATTTCATGGTTGTTCCAGAAACAAGTGGATGCGTTGAAAGACTTGTGTCTCAACAAAGGTGTTCAAGAGTGGGAGCTTAATAAAATCACTGGGCGTGAGTATTGCTCATCCTTATTAGCTATTTCATTAAAAGACTGTGCTGATGACAAATTTTCCAGTCATCATTCTTAACTTCTTCTCATATTCTAAAGTGCCAATTCCAGTGAAGTCTGAATATCTTGTCAGCTGACAAAAAGCTGAACTTGAACTTATTTTGAAAATTTTTTTACTAAAAAAACGGCCTGTTGTTCTATGGCAGGGAGTTCTACCTATAGTAAAAGAGTAAATTCTTTAAGAATTACATACCTTGACATTTATTTCTTACACAATGTCACGACTGAGTTAAAACAACCGTAAAGACTAAAATAATTAGAAATTTGCATGTCAGTATGAAAACATGATCAGATGGCCAGAAAGGTGGAGGCATGAATGACTGAGGATGCAAAAACGGACCAATAAGGATTTTTTTTTTTTTTTTTGGTGAGGGAAGGGGTGTATTTGAAGTTCGGCTCAGATGCCCTGAAAACAAATAGAGAGATTTTCAGATTGCTCAACCTTTCTGTTCGGTATTTTTCAGTATCTTGTTTATCGACCAGCGGTAGAGAGTAGTGCGTGTACACTGCGTACGACAAAATGTCGATGCTGTATGCGACTTAAATAATTCGGGGAAACTTCTATAGACAGTCCTCTTATTGGGACAAGGCGTATACCACAGAGATATTTATTCCTCCAGCTGAAGAAGAACTTTTGACCAAGTACATGGATTGGTTGACAGGCTTGAAAAAAAAAATATTCTGCGCAGTTTACAAAGGGGAAAAAAAGAAAGGCTGTGTTCTGAGAAAATCAAGAATTCAGATTCGACTGTCTTATTGTTAAGCCGCATGGCAAGGTTACACCAGACAGAAGACTTATAAAGAGACTAATTTAAAAGAAATCGAGAAAAAAAAGTGTAAAAGGGTAGTTAAGCTGGCTGTCTTGTAGCTGGAAACATCATGATCGAGTTGTCCCCATTCTTCTTGTGGGGATAAATGTTGATAGTGGCTTTTGATTCGCAAACCACCCGCTTCTGAAATGCTCTGAGCTTGAGTTCACTAAGTGTCGATTGAGTCTTATCAGCGAACAAGAAAAAGGTCGTGTGGCAATCAGTGTTGGTGAGAATATAAGCCGACTTTTTAAAACAAAATCGGGGTATCAATGTGACATGAAAGCAAGACGTGAAAAAAAAACGAAAGGTTATTTGTTTTTCTGCAGAAAATTCGCGAAAGCTCGTAAGAAAATATGTCCAATAGGAGTTTTTTTTTCTTTAGAAATCACTGTGAACTGTTCACATCTTGCTAGAAATATAGTTCTGTTTGTTTTCTTCTCGAAGGTAATGGGGGATCTTAGGACCAAAATTGAAACAATTCTCCTTAAATTCTGCCTTGGGGTGGGGGCAAGGAATATTAAAAAAGAAACTGATTTAATTTTTCATAAGTCACACTAGACTAACTTCGTTGCTCCGTTTTGTCTCGCTTTGTTTTGACAGTCTGTTTCATTTGAAATAATCGTACTGGGAGAGAAAATGAATATTCAGACCTAAATGGGCAATCTTGGGAACGCTTTGGGCGAGGATTTTTAACCACTATGAAGCAACTGAAGCGGATCTTGTGTTACGCAGCTAAGAAGTCACGTGTCCTGTTCCCGTTGCAGAGGTCAATGGTCAAGGTGGAATGAAGGCGCTCAGCAAACTCATCTTCCAGGCTGCGGACGCATTCGCGCCCATGTCCAGCCCGCAGCTGAACGGCAGCCGATCCTTCCTGAAGGACGACACGTCCAGCGCCCATTCTCTGGACAGCCAACAGTGCGAAGACCACGTGACCAATGGCGACGTTGTGCATCGCTGGGGTCAGGGAGATGAGCGGCGTGCTGCAGCTGGAGGCAGTGCCGATCCCGAGGCCCCGAGCCCGACCTTGTGGTTGACAGACTCGTCCGGTAACTTGGACATGAACATCAACGATGAAGACTTCATTTCCAGACTGTGAACTCAGCCTTGTTCTTCCTACCAGACTGGTGGCGGGTGTGCAAGCCACGCCCTAGCACAAAGGATGCATCGCCTGGACTTTGTTTCACCCACCTCCTCCATCTTTATTGGGACGGGGAGATGACTGTGCTCACTAGGATGACGTGCTAAAAAAATCCCTTCCTAGTCATCGTAAGAATTTTTTTTAGACACCAAGTCAACACCAAGAGCACTTGGACCTTGACCCCGTGTTCTGCTGGAGTCAGATCAAAGTCGACCGACACAAAAGTGTTTAATCAGGTGCCAGCCTGGAACACGAGGACTTGAGCTGGAAAATTCCCACAAGCTCATTGGCGTGTGTAGATATGTGCGCACATGGATGTCTAAGCGTACGAGCTGGTGATGTCTGTGTGCGCCTGTACAAGGTATAAGTGTGCTTAGTAAACTGCGTGTGTGTGTGTGAGTGATAGAGAGCAAATACAAAGAAAGAGAAGAGAAAACTACGCCAAAAAACCCAACAAATTTCTTAAAATCGTTGTTTTGCCTTACTTTCTGGGCGTGGCTCGGCAATAACGCTCTCCCGGCGAGTTCACATACAGAAATCTGTTGCGACATTGTGATACAGCATTCTCGGAATCCTACTGAATGAGAAACACTCGACACGCGCTCCACACGTTTGACAATAGTTCTTCTGCACGTGTGCGTGCGTGTGTGTGTGTGCGTGTATGCGTGTGTGTGCGTGTGTGTGCGCGCATGCGTGCTTAAGATTGTGGAGGGCGACCAGAAACACAAAAAAATGTTTTAATGCATTCATGCTTCAAACCAATGTCTCACTGTCGACTGATTGCGTAGTCAGACGATGAATCAACACAGTTCTGTCATTTGGTTCTTAGCAACGTGCTGCACGTGCAGGTCCGCTGTTGCTTTTTTTAATTTTTTTTTATTGTGGACCCAAAACAGTGATTTGTATAAAGTGTTCAACGCATCGTTGATTCAGTGGAAGCAACATCATTTCATGTTTGCTTCGTTAAAATGTGGTGTTTGAAACTGTTTTGATATTTTGCTTGCTTTTTCTTTCTGTTTATCTTTGGCTGCAAAAGCAGAAATGTCATTTAAATAATACTTAACATACCGTAGTGATGTTATTGAACAGCAGTTAGATTCATGTTTAAGAAGCCCTCAAAACCTCTCACATCTTGGTCACACTTAGGAAATTATTTAAAAAAGGTCAAAGACATGAATTGCTTGTTTTTGAGTGGTATTGAAAGATTGTAGAATATTTGAATGTTTTATCTTTTTAACTTGCATACAAAGTTCAAACTATTAATTTTACAGCAGTGGTGTGTGTGTGACTTCCTAGTAAAATATGACATTTTAATAATGAAACTGTGTCAGCAGCATGAATATCAGGTTTCTGTGAAATGTTTTTATAACAAAAGCTTTCTAGATGGCAGTAAATTACAGTTTCTTTTATTTGAAAAAAAGAGTTAAAATTGTGTACATATCAGCGAAGTATCAAATTTGACTTCTGTTGTGTTAGTCCCCACACGAATGTTTTAAGTGACTGTCAGAGGTTGATGTGTTAATGTCCTTTGGAGGTAGTTTTACAGGTAGATGTATTCCCTTGTTGCCTTAGAATGGTTTGTTTTCTCGGCAGACGGGGAGGTAAACAGATAAAGTAAGCGGACATGGGTAAGGAAGAAGTAGGACAGAAAACAGGAATGTCTTCTCATCGATACCCAGGAAAACAATATCACGAATGTATATATAACCCAGATAATGTATTTGGATGACTTACCCTAGAAAATATTATTGTAATCCTAAATCGTATCCTGCAATACTTTATAGCCAGAAGACAATATTTGCTATACATTTTTTATGCTTCAAATCTCCGAGGTCAGTATTCCAGACAAAAGAACAAGTGTTTGTGATGCTTGTTAAGTGAGTTGGATGAAATGTTCAAAGAAAAATATACATGCGTACTGTGTGAGCCTTTCCGACAGCGTCCTTAGTATATTTTCTGCTCCAGTTTGGTGCATAACACAGAACTAATGATCTGTAGAGTCATTAAGCTATATGTAAATAAAGAAAACAAGCCAAAAAAATTAATGTATATATTTTCTCACTTTCCAGAGAAAAAAAAAATTAATTATCTTTTCATAGTTCTGGGGTAATAAGATTCAGACTGCAGAAGGCTTTGGTGTGTTAAAGATGATTATGCATCCGTCTTGCCTTGAATACTAGCGTACTACAGCGTAATGTAAATATAATGGATTTTTCTGTTGTTTTGTTTCCCCTTTTCAAAAGATAATAGCTTTAAAATAGTTGCGTTAAAGAGTCTCTAAGCGCAATGTGTAATAATTTCAGCCATCCTCCCTTTCTTTATTGTCCTTCGTGAGCACTCAGTCATCCGACACTTGAGTCGGTTTAAAAGTGGTCACATCATCCGCAAGCGCTGTCGGATACTTCTTTTTTTCCCACGGTGCTCTAGAATTTACTGAAAAACCCAGCGGCATTGAGGAAGACAGAGGACTCTCCTTGTCTCATTTAGTCATGCAGCCCCCGGGTATGCGCTGGTCATGGAGTACAAGTTCGTGTCGGCACCCAGTCCTTGCTGACCTCTTTAACCACTTCCCCAAAAGCACTAAATTTCACAAAACACTTCCAACAAACACTTGTTAATGCTTTACGCGAGCTGCTTACAGCAAGAACTTAAAATGCATTTATCCTTGATTGCGTTTGCATGAAATAACAGCTGACTGTGAACTGTTCACAGCTTCACTGTGAATTAACGTTCATTGCTATTTGGTTGCACTGAAAATCCCGTTAACCCTAGACAAAAACTTGATAAACAAACATGAAAGATCGTATCTGTCAGTCAATTTATACAGGTAAAGACATAAACAAACTCCTTGTATTTCTTTTTTATTATTTATTGACACAAAGGCGGCTTGAAGGCAGCTGGGGTTCGCACTCTTATTTCACACCAAAGACTAAGTCTTGCTACTGATAGTTCTTCCCCAACAACCGCATAAAGCATTATATATACCCAGCACCTACCCATGCAGTCTTCGTTGGTGGTATTTCTGTAAAAACTTTAGCCTACCCGCAGTTTTCATGGAGCCGTGAAGAGCAGTTCTAGAGAATTCTAGGCACAGACGTCAAGTAGTCAGCAAGTTCATGCACAGCTGGTGGTCAACAGTGAATTTGAACCAGACCTGTTTATTTTTCTGGTCGTTTTTTTCAAGAGATTACGTGGAAGCAATGGATTGTTAACTGAAGTTGTGTTTTAAACAAGTGTAAAAACGTTTTAACACTGTTTTATTGCCTTGTATGGTTTTAAGGCAAAAGGTGTAAACAATTGTTTTGTCAGATGCTCTGACAGGTGTTTGTATATATTATATAAATACTGACTATGTTTCTATGCCAGCATTTCCACCTGACAATAATGCAGTTTATATTGCAGTTCATTCCCAAGGAATCAAATTTGTGTTCGTTTGTGTGGACACTTGTCAATATGTGCGTGCGTGCGTGTGTGAGTGTGCACGCGCGCGCATGCGTGGTGGTTTATTTTTGAGTCTATGTGTGTCTGCGTGTTTGTGAGTGAGCGTTAGAGACGGACAGACAAAGAAAAATCGCTCGCTTTGAAAAAAAGGATTGTGGGAGAGATAGAAGTTCAGGCAGATAGCGTGAAAGACAGAGCGAAAGGAGTAAACGTTAAGTCTGGCAGTTTTTCAGTTATATTTTGTGAGACTGTTGTGGTACATTGTGTTTTCCAGACTAGCTCTTTTCACCATCTTTTGAATAGAGAAACCATTGTGCTTGTGTGATATACATCATCAATCTATGCAGAATGGTTCTGATGAGTTCGCATTGTGTTCAGACGCCTTGGAACAAACTAATGCGAAGAGTCGCCGTGTGTGATAAGGGTCAGAAGAGTTGGCGAAGGATGGTAATGATCTTCTCCCTACTTCCAGAGATTATCGTGTTCATGTCTTTCTCTCTCGTGTTCAAACTGTGAAGAAATGCCTACAACTGTCCAAAATTGTGCGTTTTCGTGTTCATGTAATAGCTGTCTTTGGGATGTGGACAACTGTTTGTGATATTTTCCATGTCTCTTTGCTTTCACTCCCACTGAAAACTCACTGGTCTATTATTTTCGTATGAAAGATAATGTTATAATAAACTTTCTTACAAGAAGCGGTTGCTGTTGATTTGTGTGGGTGATAAAGTTTAAAGTGTCAGAGAAAATCGAATTATTTTTCTTTTTCAACCGCAAAATGTTTGTCTTAATGCCACTTTACATCAAGATTGATGGAGCAAACTAGCTGATATCAGCATTGTGCATGAGGGGGAGGGGATGAGTGAAGGGAGTTGGTGGGGATGAATCACGCTTTGATTTCAAACATTACCCAACGATTAAGACTCGTTTTTTTTTTAAAAAAAATAATCACTGTTCGAACAAGCTGATGCAAGCAATGAAGTTTTGCCAGAAACCCTCCTGTTCCAGCAGCTGCCATTTATCCAGTTGTTTGCGAAATCCCCATAAGTCCCCCCCCCCCCCCCCAAAAAAAAAAAAAAAAAACAACCCATAAAGAAACTTAAAAAATAAAGAAACGTTCGCCATGCATCGATCGTCCAAACAGTTTGATACAATCGTCGATGTGCAAGACTTTCTTTGTCATGCCTGCCGCTCGGTTCTGTGATGTCGACAAATAATTTGCAAGTGCTATGAAAACAATTATATATATATATTGAACTAATTGTGTAGAGTATAGCACATACGTTGATTGGTATTTTTCTCCTCACAAGCAAAAATCCACTTTCATCTCTTTTGTTTGTTTGTTTGTTTGTTTTCGTGACGATAAAGGAAATCATAGAAGTTGTTCATGTTCTGTGTATATTAGGACATTGTTAGCTCACACCTTTATCGACATTAGGACTGGGGCCAGGCGCACAACACGTCACTAGATGCTGACTGGATAGAAAGAAGGAAGAACACGGGCGCTATACTCCCGGTGTTACTAGGCTGTGTAATGTTAATTAGCGGTCAAACGGTGATTTCTTGATCTGACCGATAATGAAAATGGATGTCACCGTCATTTTCTTAGTGCCCTGGCATACTTACAGAAACAAACTAAAGATAACATTTTTCAACTTGATAGCCTGAGACAAGTTACGACTGAAGCAAAGAATGTGTGCAGCATAGTTCAGGAACTTAGTAATCAAAAACCCTGTGTAAGAGAGAGAGAGAAGGGAGGGGGGTAATACAAACGTCTCTCTTTCACACACACACACTCACCGGCCCTCTTTCCTTCTCTTTCTCACACACACACAAACGTATTATGCATCTTTCTTCCGTGACCTATCCCTCACAGGCCAATCATGCACAAAGACCAGAATTGTTCTTGTATAAGAAATCATTGTCATAAACCTTTTGCAACTACTTTGTGACTCTACATGAACTTCCTGTGAATATGGGTAAATAATAACTTAGTACCTTCACTCATTAAATTTTTATTTTATGTCTTGTATTAGTGTAGTACCCTAGCAGTTTTTGTAGTGTACATCGACAAAAAACTGTAAGTATTGCTTTGTTGTTCAATGTCAGCATAGAGTTTGCCCCCGCCCCCAAACCCGAGCATCTTCCACTGATACAACATACTGAAATCGCCACTGATTTATTTTCCTCTAACAGCCATGAAAAAAAGTATCTTCCTCTCTTCTCTCTCTCTGTCGACATGCGCCTGGTATTTTTTTTTTAATTTCTGCTAGCATCATTCCTGTTAGAAGGATCAATCAGAACAGGGCGTGGTTGTATCTCTTCACAGCAGCCGAAGGAGTGCGATACACCGAGGTCACAAGAGAAAGAACAGTACTGCTACGCATCCATTTTTTGGTCACAATGATTGTCACAAGAGCAAACAGAATAATTAGGAAAGTTTTGTCATACATTGTCACAAACAACAGAAACAAACAAACAACTCAAAGAAGGTAGTAAGGACGATTCTGTCAGAAGAATCTCTCGAGTTCTTTCTTTCTCTCTCTCACTCACAATAGGAAGGCTGTGTGCACACCATTAACTAATGATAAATAATCGGAAACATTATTCGAGCAACTGTCGCTAATAAGAAATGAAATATGTCAGTAATTTCCATGCCGCCATGTAGCTCTTGCCCTTTAGGGAAAAATTACGAAGCAAAAAAGCGCAAAAGTGCAGAGCCAGGATGATGGAAACAGGATTCTAGACATCGCCTGTAGTCTGGGTTCACGCAACCAGGACAGCCATCCGTCATGCTGCAAATGTCGCCGTCTGGCGAGTGAACGTGTTCAGACGAGAGTTCGACTCCAACTGATCTTAGTAAAGACAGTTAAATGCCGTCCTTATCGTCCCCCAGGTTACCCAGTCTTTTCGATTAGAGTTTAACCCTCCTTAACCCTTTCCTCTCGTGACTAATGATGGAGATGTTTACCGAGTTGTTAAGCATCGATTACGACAAAGCAAAGGCTAGACAGCAAGGCAAAGACGAACGGCCGTGCATCTCTCTGTCTCTGTCGCCAACGATCGAGCATGTGACACAATGATACATCTAAAGCATCACTACTTTCGAAGCAGGTTCCCTGCAAGGGCTGGCAAGATGGATGAGAACAATCGCATTTTTCTTGTTAACAGTGATGATGTCAGTCGATCAGAATCATTTCTTCAGCAAAAGTTTTTTTTTTTTTAGGCATGGCTGTTGATTGGAAATGTTTGAGGTAGCCTAAGCAAGCTTTTATTACAATTGTGGGATGGGTGGCTTTTGCTAACCATTAGTGAACATAAGCATAGATGTCTTAATAAAATGTAAAATGGATTTGGAGACCAGCATATGCAGCTACGTCCAATTATAATAACGAAAGTCCCATTACAAAAGACGGAGAACTATGTGTTCTTTTTCTGGGTCAAGTGTTTCCAGGCATGGTTTTTTTCCCCCATTTATACACATATTCCTCCAATGTTTACAGATCTTTGATATTTGATGAACTTATTCCTTCATTCCATTCATCACTCAACCAAGCCACACTTACTCCAACCATGTCAAACATCCACCTCAAATGTGTAGAACAGAAAAAACTCAAATGTTTTATTTCTGCTTCCCAGGCCACAGATCTCTCTCAATAACGGCAGGATTTCCAGCATGGTATCCTACTACAGTATATTAGCATGCACACCTATGAGAATGCTCACAAGAAGTATAATCTTGCAGTCTACATACCTCTTATATAAACTCTCCAGAAACTACAAGATGGGCAGTAAAGCAGTATCCTGTTCGCTAAAGACTTAGTAATTTACAAGCAGATTCACAAAAAATTGAAAACTGACAAGATAAATAAGAAACTATTTTGCGTTTATTTTTGAAGAGTTATGATGGAGATCAATTAGAAGCCTTTCACCAAGTTTAGGTAAGGGCCAGCAGAATGTAAAAGGATGGACCTAAGTTGAGATTTAAATGAATTGTTGTCTGTTTATGATGTCACCATCAGTGAACAGAAATAAAGAAATAACTAGCTTTGTGGAAGAAATGTGAAAGATAAGATCTTGGAGCCAAGTATACACAGAAAGCAACTCTAATGGTACAAAATGTAGGAAATCTGAGCTCACCCCTCCTACAAGCATTGGATAATGGCAGCTGGAAATGTATGTCAGATAAATACTAGATAAATGAATACAAATAATTTACCGACTCCTACAGCCACACAGAAACTTTGGTTACATTGCAGAATGGCACATAATTATTTTGTGAATGTCCTACAATGCTTTCGTTTTAATTTACCAAACAAGTATTAACATGTTCCAAAAGTTATCCTAGAAACAAGTGTGATTGATTTAAAAGAATAAAAGCACTGAAGAAGAAACTATATCATAATAATAATAAACTATAAATACACAAAAATTTATCAGATGTTTCATTACACAAGGTATTTTTCTCTTCTATTTCAATATACCCCCCATCCCCTGAAAACACACATACACAAAGTGCAAAATAGAAACAACAAAATCTAACATATAGAGCAACATAAACTATTAATTACATAATGGCCCCTACAATGATCGATGAAATCCTTTACGGAGCTTCCCCAGCAACTTACCGATGTCTGGTTTCCAAGCTATACTTGCCATCACACAGAGACATGGAAACTACATCCGAGTAAAAGGGTTTTAAACTTCGATGGGAACTGAAACACATCCTAGTATCGCAAAGCACTCTGTAAGCTATTTCAGCATCTGCTGAACATAAGACCTTTAAGTGCAATTAAAGGAAATAGCTATGTCTCATAGGATGCTTACATCTGATATTCTGTTATGAAAGGACAATTTTGATAGGATCATTAAAAAAAACTCTCACACTTTATAAATAAACAACTTATTTGCTTCTTATCTTGTTCTGAAGAGATTCTGTATCAGTTTAGCTGCAGTCCACACTGTTTCACTTGCAGTGTATTGCACTCACAAATTAAGAAGAAAGGATGATTAAGTGAAGCTTCCACCCACTTTTAAGTGCGTAAAAGTTATACGTCCAACAGGAAGGACTAATGGAAATGGTATTTTCAGCTCTATTACTGCCATCCCTTGTTGAATACTTGTACATTATTTGCTTACAACCATAAGGTATGCCTCACCACATAACCCCTTGACCCTGCCTCCTCAAACAACAACAAAAAACATTCCAGGAAAAATTGTTCATAAGATATTGACAGAAAGTACCCTGTTGATGTCTTAATCCACTACTCCAACAGCAGAGGGAAGTTTTCAGCCACAGGCCTAATAAAACCTTAAACCAACAACCTTATGTTTCAGTCTAGCACACTGTCAGGCTACAGAGCATTCTCTAACGTATGATCTAAAGCAGACCTGGGCAAACGCCGGATCCGGCCCGCCTCCTGTCTCTGACCGGCCCGCCCGCCAGTATATATACTATGTATACAGTATTGGGTAACACTGAGTTAACTATATTAGTCCGGCCCTCTAGAACCATCCCAGTTTCTCATGCGGCCCCTTGGGAAAATTAATTGCCCACCCCTGATCTAAAGTAAAAGACTTAAGCTCAAAATACGCCGGAACAAAGAATTTTATAAATAAATTCTTAAACTCTTTTTCTATTTTTTTTCCTAGCACCTACATACAAGCTGATCATAGATGCCAGCCATGTTAAAAATGCCCCCAAAATACTGAACACAACCATAGATGCTGCATGATTTCAACTACACATTTGATTTGAAAAACTGGCCTAAACACTCTTCCAAATTAAACTGGCCTATTGTTCCAAATTTCATATATTTAAAAGCAAGAAATTGTAACCTTTAGAAATTAATTTTAAAAAAAAAGAAGAAAAAATAAACAAAATTTGGTAGGACTTGAGATCAGAAGCCTTGGGACAAACAAAATACACATGCCATATAGATGGCAGAGAATAAATGTCCTAAAGGTAATAGTCACTTTTGTCTTCAGCATTTTGAACTCCAGTAATTTTATTCCTCAGTCACCACTTAACAGCCATATACTGTGTGAAGTGATAAAGAATTCAGTTGAAGTATTGCTTTTTAATATTTATTCAGCACATAAAATCTGAATGGTAATATAAATATATACATAAAGGGACACGAGCCAGTCTTGATCTTTTAACCTATATTAAAATTGCTTCCCTTCACTCAATTTTTTTTTAAACATTATTAGACTATACAAAATGTCTCAGAAAGGGTAGATTTCAATAAGACTTAAGTTTACTATGGAGCAAGAACAAAAAACAAAAAAAGATTTTGTGGATCAAGGAGCAACCAAAACAAGAGAAATGTGACTGAACTCAAACGATAAAAAAAAATCAAAAAAAAATCAAAAACTTAATAATTTATTTTAAAACTAGTTTAGAAGAAATTACTGATAAACATCATACCCAACGCGGTCCTATGCTCCTTGAGGGGTAAAAAAAAAACCTTAACTATCATAACTAACAGTGACATTTCTGTAGTATTTAATAGAGAACAATTTCAATAAGTGTGTGTAGTTCACGGACATCATGTTTCCAAACCCATTTGATGGACATGTAGAAGAGATACAATTAAGGATGAAAAGATACAAAGAAAAGCACAAATTCCCAGATGTAAAACATTATGTTGGCAACGCCACAAATGCAGAATCCAAACTTTAATAACACAGCCAAAGGAACTTTATCACCTTTTGTGTCCAAGCCCCATGTAACAAGCACACAAACAGCAAAAACAAAATTCAAACTCAATCCTCTATCAGCCCAATTGCTCGTCAGTCATACATTAATCTGAACTACAAAGTAGTTCAACATACCATCTGCTCTCCCGAATACCCCACCCCTCTCCCAATGTTATAGAAGTCCATTAAGATGATACTGCAGCAACTGGACCTACACCTTCTGCAGGCAGTGACACATTGCTATCTGTGGCTTGTGTGGGGGGTGGTGTGCCAGACAATGCAGATGCTGATGGTGTGAAGGCATTGGGTGCAGGATGCATGAAGCCTGTTGGTGTTCCACTAATGAAATTGAAATTAAGGGGTGGTTGGCCAGATAGAGGCGAGGAAAAATTGGGCAATGGCAAAGGGGGAGACACACCCGAAATTGTTGATGCCAAGCTTGTTCCTCCTAAACAACATAAAACATTTTTACTAGCAATGGTGGCCTCTATAAACACAATGAAAACTAAATTTACAGATAAATGCATCGATTGGTCCATTACAAGGTAACATTCAGAAAAAAAGTATTTAAAATTGCTCATTTTTCACCAAAATAACTTTGTTAGTATAGTTCATTTACAGGCTTGTGAATTTATATTTGTGCATCATGCAGGAGATCTTTTTGCACTCTGCTTTAAATGAACAACATAAGAAAACTTACCGACAGGCAGTGGTGTTGATATGTTCATGTGTGGCAGTGGCACAGACACAGGTGGCATACCAGGTAAGGAAATATTGGCCAGGCTAGCTAGGTTGGGAAGAGGTGCTGGAGGAGGCAAACCTGTCCAGATATTTAAAAAAGCCTAAATTTATGGCATAATTATTATGTATCTTGCTTTTGCACATTGCCTAAACTTTAAGCTGGATTTCACTTGCTTAATCATGAGGTAACTAGTGTTAAGCCCACATCTGTTATAATGTAGCATATACTTTCCAGAGTACACATCAGGTGTATAACTATCCTTCACAACACGTCAGTAAAGAAGTGTTAGACATTGTCTGAGGACAATGGAGAAACACACACTTATAAGGCTAATAATAACAGAGAGTGTAACAAGGAGTTCCAGTGAAGTCACATAGTTCGTCATCACCTGCAGGAAACGATGAGGTGGTGTAGGCAGCGGCAGCCACACCAGGAACCATATGTGTTGCCTCTGTGTGTGCAGTGATGGTAGCAATCTGTGGCATGACTGGGATGGTGGGAGACCCTGTACTAAGTGAGAGATTGGCTACACCAGCTGTCAGGTTGCCAGGTGGTGTGCTGAGGGGAACCTGAAGACAAAAAAAACAAAAAAACAAAAACGCATGATTAAAGCATAAGCATACCTCAAGAATTATTACTTTTTCATCTCATTTATTTTCTCTATTACTCCAAGATAAACAAAATTAGTTTGCTAAAACATTTAAATACCACATTACATATGTTCAAGAACGTCCATATATCAAACATATGGTCATCACTAACCAAAATACTCTGAGCAAATAAAAACAATAGTAACCATTATTGATGTTTTTATTAACACTTATTTATGAGAAGACAAGACAGTGCAATTTAAATAAATTTAGATACAAAAGTAGTTTTAAAAAACCCTATTTTTTGATGATAAAATTACTTTCTTTCAGTACTTACCACCTGACATGAGTATATGGAGTTATCACAACTAGCTTCTTCTATTCCAGCTAGCCGCACCAATTTATCAGACCTGACCAATAAACGAGAACATAAATTTGACCAACTCAAACCCTCCCCCAACCCCCCAAAAAAAATCCCACCCCTGCTAGCCAGTGAGCCTGGCTAAGGAAAAAACCCACAGAAGGAGGAAAACATAAAATGTAGTCAGTCCTTCTGAGACATGGCGTGTGACAAACACCATCACCAACAAGATTCAGATATTTTTCAACAGATGTCTGCGCCACATCCTCAACATATGATAGACCAAGATCTCTAATACAGACCTGTGAGAGAGAGAACCAACCAAAAATCTGCCAGTCAAGACATCAAGAAGCGGAAGTGAGGTGGATCAGTCACACCTTCCGAAAGCCGAGTGACAATTTAACAAGATAAGCTCTGGGCTGGCACCCACAGGGGCGGCACAGGTTTGGGAGACCCAGACAAACATGGAGAAGATCAGTCCACAGCTATGCAGAGGGAGCTAGCAAGACATAGTCCCAACTGGGAAGGATGCCCAGAACCGGATCTGATGCCGTGGTGTAGCTGTGGCCTTTTGCTCTACTGGGAGTGAAAAGAAATAAGAAGAGGAAGGCAGGAGGGAAATAGTCTCATGTCATCTGGTAAGGACTTAAAAGAAGTAATTTGACCATCAGAAATGATATTCATTTATTTTTCACTACTTTTGTACCTAAATTTATTTAAATTGCACTCTTGTCTCTTGAAATGGTATTTCTTCTCCATAGTGTCCCAGATGACATGACTATATGGAGAATAACAAAAAGGCGAGAAAATGTCACCCTTGACTTTTTCTAAAGACAGAGCTCTAAGTAATGCCAGAAACTTCTTAATACCTCTGAAAAACCATCAGTCTTTTTCTGTGAAGCAACAGGAAGTGGTGTGGCATCAGCTGTTAAAGGATGTTTGTCAGATGGAAACTGTCGTTTTGGAATGCGATGAAGGTACCCATATCCTATGTTGCAGCCAAGACTGAAAGAAAAGGATAATATTTGTTCATAACAGGAGTCTAAGGTCGAGATTACTTGTAAAATTTGCTCCTTCCCTAGCATAACACAACAAAGGAGTCAAAACTAGAATGTTCCCTATCCCGCTCTACCAGGAACAAACAAAAAAAGGTAGCCTCACCTTCCTTCTCCCCCCCAGGCCCCGTTTGGTGTGATAGTGACTTCTCGGCAAGAGTCTGTGTCAGCATTATAGACATACAGCTTCAGCGGCTTTCCCTCATGAGACTCTATTAAGGTGAACAGGTCCTCACTCTGTTTAATCAAGAATTGTGTAAATACTGACAAGGTCAAAAGAAAAGATGCATTATAGGAATGTATATACATATATATTATGCAAACAAAAATTTCTAATTCAATCAGAATTGAACATTAAGAAACAGTTTTGAAACAGCACTTTAGCAGAACATTCATAGTCAGATTCAGCCAGAAAATCATACCTCATTACACCAGTAACTTAAGCATTTATTTCATTGACCTTTTAAAATTTCTATATTTGAGAATCAATAATATTCAAAAGATAGATTCTGTAACCATGAAGCTATCATTTATAACAAAGACTTAAAATGCAATACAATATGTGCATGTAATCCTCTCAGTTATAAAAAAATAGTGAAAATGCTAACATGCATACACTGGTATTTCCTCATCAATACCGTATCGTATCATACCTCATGAAGGACAGAGTCAGCACCAATAACATAATCAGAATCTGATTTCAGCCCTGCCAGATCTGCCGGAGAGTTTGGTTTCACCTCCTACAATAAAAAAAAAGAAAAAAAAAAATAGATTTCAAAAAGTGAAACAATAAACAAGCACTTTTCAATCAGCATATGTGATTCAAACTTTGTTTTCAAAAATGAGAAATCTAGCTCATAAATAAACTTGCAGAACACTATAAAACCTTAAGATGAAATCTAATATTATAAGAGGCAACATAATACAAGAGCAATTACCTTTTTTAACTAAAGTTACTTTTTTCAATCTTACTTAGTGACTATTAACTGCATCTAGACAACAATCCTTTCTACATTTGAAAAAAAAAATGTATTTAAAAAATGCAAATCTTAATAGTTTTAAATGCTACACATCTCAGTCATAAAACTAAACCATTAACTAGGCTAGAAACATCTCCAAAATGTAATCTTTCCCTCACTTTTCTATAATGGAAAGATTATTAAATAAATGTGGCTAGCAAAAGTTCTAAGTTCCCTGAAGATGCATTCTACAAACTCACCAAAATATGCCACACATTTTCATTGGCACCTTCAAATGAGCAAAACCTGCAAAAGTAAATCATTGACATAATGAAGTCTGCAAGTCAGACATGTTACAAAAGAAACTGATCAAACTTTTTTGATCCCCTTTTAAGAGGACAGCATTGAGGACAAAGAAAATGATACTTTGCATATGCAAAATCTGTTATCAATATATTTTATGCTCAGCTTTACTCTACTGAAAAAGGTTAGTTGAAAGATTTTGTTCATTCACTTTTTATCTCAATCTATAAGGAGGTGCAGCATTTCATCAACTAAATAGCATTGGTCAGAGCTTATGGCCCAATGATATACATTTTCCACGGCATCACGACTTGACCACTTGAACATTTTGTCAATATCTCTTGACATGATCAACAGTCAAGCTACAGAAAATATGTTAATCAGCCCACAATCTCTGATGTGTGGTACCTATATACAGTAGGATAGTAGCAGTGTTGAAGTTAAATTTACAAAGTTTCCCCAACGTTCTCCTCAGTCCATGTGTACCCGCTAAAAAAAAGGTACCAAGATAATATTTAAAATATTAAAGCATATTTATATTACACCTTTCTCCAGCAATGGCTGAGGAGTAAGCTCTTTACAAACATACACACACTAGATACATTTGCTTTTCAAATGAAGGCAATAAAATTCTGACCTGATGCTGACACCCAGCAGACCCTGGCCACCCCAGTGGTGTGAAGGAATGATAGCCACTTCCCGCACACCCTGTGTCTTACTACTGTACACCGTCATCTTCACTGGCTTTTCAATGTTGGCTT
Source organism: Pomacea maculata (assembly GCA_004794325.1). Lineage (NCBI taxonomy): Eukaryota > Metazoa > Mollusca > Gastropoda > Architaenioglossa > Ampullariidae > Pomacea > Pomacea maculata. The sequence goes on from SRHC01000611.1 coordinate 91,650, forward strand.
TCAGCAGCTCCTTGAGGGTGTCATTGTCTTTATTCTGTAACACGGCAAAACACAACTAGAATTTGTTCAATCGCTCAATGCATTATCTTAAGCATTAATTGTTAATGGTTATCTTTATAGTGGCAAATTGTCATAATATTCGAAAATGCCAGGTAAAAGTAATGTCTAAATTTGCACTTAAATGTTATCAAGAATTATCAATAACTACTTGTCCTAGAATGGTTCAGTAAGAATTAACAGACAAAAAGGCACAGGTTCACAGGAGTGCATTATAACTCACAAGAATGTGTAGGCTTTATTTTTTTAAAAAGATGTTTCCTTCATTTCTATTACTTCTTCTAAGTTACAAAAACCTGCATCTATCCTTCAAGTTATAAGCTTGATTTCTTTTTTGTATGTTCAGGAACTAAACGTGAGTAGTTCAATTATTTTAAATCACAACTGCTGAATGAAAAACTGTCAGTATTTTTGATAATGATGCAAAGAAATAACTAACATAGGGCTTACGAGGTTGGAAGTCTAATTAAGTATGAATTTTGACAGTTTGCAGTGCACTGTTTAATTACTTATCTGCAAGCTATTAGGCTAATTTAATTTTATGATTTCTTCTGAAAAGATCTATAGAGTTTGTTTTTTTATATAATACTTTTTTCCTTACTCTTCCTTATGCATATGAATGCACATATTGAGTTCGAGTTACAGATATTCATTACGATACTCATTTACACATAATATAGATACTCAACAAGTTTTGTTTCTGTTGCCACTTGTATTGTTTCATGGACAGAGCAGCAACTTATTTAGCTACAGATCTCATCAGGGATGGGGAGTAGCCGGCTACAAATTTTGTAGCTTGTAGCTTAGCCGGCTACAAATTTTAAAAAAAGTAGCTTGTAGCCGTAGCTACATTTTAGAAAGTAGTTGTAGCTTGGCTACATGTTGGCTACTTTCACGACTGTAGCACTCTAGTAGTGTACAAAGTATAATGTCTTTGGGTTGTAGATTTGCATCTATATTCCAGAATGTTCAGCACGGCAGCAATGTAAAAAATTCCCCTGTGGGACCCCAGGGTATGCTTGCTTAGCGAGCATTGTAAGAATAGGGTCCCTGCCATCCAGCCAGGCATGTCGTAAGAGGCG
>SRHC01000612.1:8375-22259 GCA_004794325.1 Pomacea maculata
CTATAGAACGGACAGACACACAGACTTACAGACAAATATGCAAAGGTTTAGACTGGAAGACAGATACACAGGCATCCAGACAAACACAAACATGGCAAGCTAGAGAGATTAGTTGGTATGTACACAGACAAACGGCCAGACTAACAGGAGTGATAGACAGCTAAACAAAGGATTGGAAGGAAAGATCGACAGACATGCAGATAAGAGTGAGAGAAAGGCGCAGAATTAGTTTTTATTTCTTCTTCTTTGCTTGTTTGCGTGTTTCGCTGCTGTAACGCTGACGATACACATAGCATCGCGTGCCACTTCCTTCCTTAATTTAGTTTAGCTTCAAGTTAATTTTTTTTTTAATTTCTGCTCCTTTGACTATAGCTCTTCCCAACAAGTAGGAGCGTACTTTTCAATTAGGTTCCCCTGTTTCTTCTTGTTTGGCGAGTAAGACATCTTATCAGCCTCAGCAACAGCTCCTTCATTCTGCGCATGCGCCAGACTCCAATGCTGTCTGAGCCAATGTGTCAATGTTCCAGAGCTTTTTTGGCGTGAAATGTCAAAAGCCCAGGCAACATGTTTCATGGCCGCGATGAGGAACAGTAAAGTGCTGGAGCAAAAGAACAGCGCAAGGAGAAGGAAATGGAACTAAGTGCTCTCATCTCTTTAACAGCAGCCAAAATGGCTTTCCCCCAATTCCTCTTTTCTCTGAGTCTGCATCCAAAACCCTTTATTGAGGAATATTTTATAAGTTTGTTACGTACAGACTTCTTATGTTGAAAGTGATGCTGGGTATGAAACAAGTTTTCGGTGGAACTGGGGAAAAGCTGTCAAAGACTGGAAACCGTTTTTAGTGTGTTGTGGCATCTTGCAACGGTCTAAATGGCAGAAAGGCTTCAACTTCCTGGCGTTGCTGTTAGCAACATACTAGCCAAAGGTGTGTGTAGGACTCAAGGAAGGGCAGAGTGGCTTGAGATGCCTCACTGGGTTCTGTACTTGGCTAGCTAAACTCCGCTGAAGTTTTTCAGATTCATAAAATATTTGTCATCTGACTATGTTACAAAAAGTTTAGCATAGGATGGTTTGGGATCTGAAATGAATGTTCTGACAATAATTCATGCTTGAACAAACCCTCTGTTCCTTTTGTCCCACCCTGTCCCCGAGAACAATCGTAACCGTTTTGAAACTTTTTTCGATAATGCTCTTGGTAAATTTTATCTTTTTTCTAATGGCTGTATAACGGTGATTGAAAATACTGAAATCCGTATTAATGTTCGGAGACTACTCTGCTTGAGAGAAACATAAAACTAAATTTAGTCCCCCACCCCACACACACACCCGTCTTGTAAATTTTATTGTCTACTCACTCTGGAAGCAGTGCTGACGTGGCAGTCAACGTATTAAGTCGACCTGTATACTCTCTCAATCAAGTAGCGAAGGAAATTAGCTGAATACCTTTTACTACTGTGTCTTATTGACATCCGAATAAGAAATATTACACCGTTTAAGTCCATTTAAGTGATTAAATGCAGAATGAACGTTACAGCTGGTCGTCTTTAAGAATTAATGCCCTTTCTGGACAACTCAACCTAATCTCTTCTGCATTTCGTGCCTATAACGGAATTATATTCTGATCAGAAAGAAGATTGTTGAATTTTCCCTTGAAAAGAAAAGTGGGTGAGTGCGAGAGAAAGAGAGGGATCTGTATGAACACGCCTAGCTGCCTCCAGCACACTCCTTGGAGCGGTTCTGGTTTTGTCCCGTGGGAGGCATTTAGCCCAACTTTGAGCCATTTGTTAACTTTCATGTCGACCATTTTTCTAGGCAGAACTGCCCACTGGCGGGACTTAACGAGGCGCACAAAGCCCAGTAATCTTTCTTGTTTGTTCTGCAAGCCATCTGCTGCCTGTGCCCCGCCCCGCCCCTTGGAGGAGTCCCACCTTGTCCCCATCCCCCAACCTTCACTGTTCATCTAATCCCCTCAATACATCAGCCAGGCTTTCGAGGTTAGAAATAAAAGCAACTCGTCCTGGGGGCTTATTTACTTTCCCATTATCCCTCCTTGTTTATCTAATTTGGTTTAGAGGGTGGTGCAGAGGTTGGTCTCATCCTCATGACTCTATCTTCTTCTTTCTTCTATCGTCTTCTTGTTATTGTTTTTGTTGTCTTTCCTTCTTTTTCATCGTATTTGTCTTATTGGTGTCTGGATATCCTGTTATTGTTGTCATCTTTGTTGTTGCCTTGACCTTGTTCTTCATCTTTATTGTCGTCATCTTCTTCCTCATTGGCATCATCTTCAATGTCTTCTACCTCCTTCACTTTTGTCACCTCGGCCGCACCCAAGCCCACCTCTAAACCCCTCCCGCTAGCTCTTTCTCTTGGTATACAGTCACTTTTATAGTCCACGAAACAAGACAAACTGTCTCCCTCAACTTTACTGCTAAATTTGAGAGTTCACGGTGTGAAACTCACCCCCATAAAGTCGTTTTTCCAGGAGCTGTGAATGAAGAGATGGTGCACGAGGTGATCTCGGCTTCAAACAAAGCGCAGGCAAAGAAAATGTTTACTTCGACCCTCCACACCCAGCTCATTACCTTGCCCTTAAGCGCATTAAAAATAATGGTGTAAAATAAATGTCTTGCACTGTAATTTTAATTCCCCAGTTCCGGGAGTAAAGTGAAGAGGTTGTCCTGTACTCCATTGACGGTCACAAGATTCTGGACTCGGATCTCGTCTCGACTACACACTCTGGACATGACAGTTATACACAGGGTAAACCACTTTGGGTGAGACACTATATAGGGCTAACCACTCTAGGTGAGACATTTGTACAGAGGATACACAGTAATAAAATATACACTGGATATGGCACCTGTACATAGAGTTACAAAAAGTCTTTTCTTTAAAAAAAAAATCTTCACTTTTCCGCATTTTTTTTTTCAGCAAATCACATGGGCTTCATGATCAAAGCAGTGCTGGAGTAGAAGTCCAGCCGAGACTACTACCACTTAGCTTGGCCATTACGACCCTGCCTTGACACTGGCCCCATGATTCCATTCTATTATCATCTCCTTGGAGGCCGGGTTACACATTTGCATAATCATTTGCCATCCGGTCCTGCCACCAGATTTCCTCAGTGCTAAAAACGTCTTTGTTTTATGTAAACTTTATGCAGAAACTAAAAGGTGAATATGAACGCTTCTTAATTTATGGAAACAGAATGTATTGACCATGTCTTCTTGTCTGGTCTCTTCCATTCCCTCCCCGTCTTTGACAATCCCGAAAACACATCATTCGTATGCAAATCTGCGCACCAAACTGCGTGCCGTCTGCATGAAACGGCTGTTTGAGAGCGGTTTATGCCGATATACTTCGCATGAGATGAGATTTAAAGAAGAGATTTGACATATTTGTAGGCTCATGTTTATAATTATAGTTTCAGGCTTATCCACTGCTACCAGCCAGCAAAGGCGCCTACAGTGAGCAGTGTCCTGGCATCATCGTGACGAACTCTGAACTGCAAGATGAGGACCGAAAGTTCAAGTAGTGATTGCCCTCGGTGTGGCAAGACCACATGTCTTCCAGAACGGTGTAGGGTTTGTTTGTTTGGGGTTTTTTTTTTTTAATTAAAAGACATGTCTATGATGGTCCCTCTTCTGTCTCACACATGCGCACACACACTCACATACACACAGACATGAGGAGGTAGAGAGAGAAAGTGTTGGTTGCGATGGACCGTCCATAGGGTTACTGGCCTCGCACGTCCCGTGTCCCAGAGGAACTTCACACAGATGAAGAATACCGACAGAGCCTATTGCTTGGACAAGCTTTAATTCGAAGTCTGCCGCAGGGGAGTAAAAGTCCTTTGTACGCTAATCAGATTTAAGTGCACTGGCTCATCTTTTATGAATAGTGAGAAAATTGAGAAGCAGCTCTTGGACTTGTGTTTGTAGGGCTAGAACCAAGATACTGGATACAGAGTTTCTCAACTTTTACCATGGAGTGCACATGATCCACGGTGTAATCCAAATTGTTCCTCCCTTAAAAAATGCAGTCAAACATAACACTACCTTTAATGTCTACGGATAGGTTTCTTTGGTAATTGAGTTTAAAGCCGACGCTAGCCAAAGTGTTTAGCTCGCAAGAAGTTTTTTTTTCTAGACAAAGATGTAGTGACCCTAGGGGCAAATTTTGTGACCTCGAGAATAGTGCACGTGAACGTCACTGTAGCGAACCTCGTTTTCGCAGGTCAAATCGTGACGTAATCTCAACAGTCATCGCTGTACATTCAAAATGGAGGTCGAGGACCCTAAGAGGAACCGGTAGAAACTCCGGTGCAAGAGAAATATAAAGGACTGGGAGAGATCGACCATCTTTGAAGTTTTCATGACAAGCTTGAAGTCCTACCTCTTTAGTAAATAGCTCCAGTAGATAGTAGCCTCTCACAGACCCCAACATCTCTCCCTCCCCTCTCCCTGACACCCAAACTTGTTTTTGAAGTTCACAACAGCGGTGATGATGATTGATGATTGATGATGATGATGATGATGATGATGATGATGATGATGATGATGATGATGTGGCGATAGTTTGTTTGGTACTTATTCAATGTTCATGGACTAGCACGGTCAGTACTAACCTGGACAGAAAAAAAAATCATAGTGCACACTTTCTAGAATACTCGGTCTGGTGGAAAGCCACAGGCTCGGCCAGACCTTCCTTGCCGAGTGAGTGCCCCAAGCCGACGTTTAATCTTCTCTGCTATTGTCGTGAACGGGAAACGGATCGGCATACGACCCCCTGTCGCTGGGTGCTTGCACATTGTTCTTCCCCCCTTGATGGCCTTCCTACACGCGGCCCAGTACACAGCCCTGACCATTTTGATCCAGCGCCAGCCCTGCTTTTTAAGCTCCGCTTTGAGGAAGGGTTGAAAAAAAGAATCAGTTGCTGTTCTCCAGCCCTTTCTTTCGCCGGGGTCACATCCGATTCTGGCACGGAATCAACGGCAAAAGTTACAGAAAGGTCATGACATCGCGAACCTAGAGACCACAGCTGACTGGTTGGATGTAGGGCGGTCTCTGAAATCTTGTAGGTGGTTTTTTTTTCTTTCTTTTTCTCTTTTTTTCATCCGCTTGCCCTAACGTCCCTGCAAACTCTTAGTGTAATGTGCATTACTGGTTCTCGTGTAGGGTAACTGAGCGCACCAACTGGCGAAATGGCATCCTACTGCCGGTAATATGGAGTAGTCAACTGGGTGGAACTTCGTCTCCAGTGAGTGGAGAAAGGTCACATGACCCTAGCTGCCGTATGGGTAATGTATTGTTTAAATTGTTAAGTGTTTCATCATTTCTCAGACTCGGCATATCAAAGTTTGCGTCCATCAGCCCCTCTCTTCTCCTCCTTCTGTCTTTAATCTTCCTTGACACTTCAGAATCACATTTCCAGGTCTGCTTGAGGTCGCAGGGTAGAGCAAGATTCGAACCCAGGACTGTGAACAAGTCAGGAGGGAATTAGACTGACCGGGTGGGTCTGGTGTAAAAATTTCGGTGGAAGTTTTCACCGCTGACGCTGATGCAGATGTTGCAGAATTAAGTAGATAATCGGCTTCATTTCACGGCTGAAAGACAGACATACATATTATTAGAGAGTAGAGAAAAGCAGACAAACAGATGTCTTTGATTCGTCCTGGCTTTTAAGGATTCGCGCAATCTGGAAGAAGGGCAGTCTGGCCGTGCCTTAGGGTAGCAGATGGAAGCAGTGCTCGAAATGATCTCACCATGAACAGCGGGGAAATTAAAGGTTGAATAATTTAACATTTCCTGAATTTTTTTTTTATTATTAAAGTTATTTGATATTTCTGAAGGAATCGGAGAACATTCAAAGCAAAATCAGCCAACACACCCACATATAAATTGTCTAAAAAGTTTGCTACTAGAGTGAAAGGAGAATTTGAACAAAATACGAAAATGTCGAACAAATGCAATGTCTATTATCAGTTTGCCACTGAGAGTACAGATGAAGAAAAAAAGCGCAGAATCATAAGTGAAAGAGAGAACAGATGCATAGTCTTCTTCAGATCGAAACTGATTTCGACCTACAAAATTGTTCGCAATGGTCTTCAGATATTTTCTCTAGAATGATTCAATCAACACTGTATTCATAATCTCCAAAAATCCATTTGTGTAGAAATGGAACAGAAGCGAAGAGCACCATAACGAGAGATGGAGTGACTAGGATGCTGCAAGGTAGATCGTGACGGACACGAGGACAGAAACCCGGATGTGGATGCTATCTGTTGTGAGAAAATCCCTGGGGATGGACATGATTGACAGTCTGTGTGATCAGTCGCCCAAGGCGTTGAAATGTTCGTGACTGAGAGAAACCAAAGTTTTCGTCCGGGCTTAGGGTCGTCTGGGCGCAGTGGCTGTAGTTTTGAATGATGGTCTGGATGTTATTCCTAACAACGGTCCTCATACATGCTCGTCCACCTTCTAACCTTTCCCCGTCTATTGACGAGTCCGTCTGCTCGTCTTCCTCTGCAGATTCACGAAACTGTCATCCCTTACTGTTTGTTCCCTGATTCCTCTCTACATCTTCTATGTTTGTCTTTTATTTCTTGTCTGCTTACTTGTATTACTTGACATAATTCCATCATTAACAACTTTGTCTATGGTAAAGACTTTGCTTTGTTTTGTTGGGGTAGAGGGAGGTGTCGACATTACATGTGTACTTCTCTCTTTATTAGCTAGCCAGCCTGTCAAATAAACTTTTCTGGGCATCTGTCCGCTCCAGCAGACTTCAGTTAATCTGTTCGCTTCCCTGCATCAATCCGTTTGAATAAGCAAGAGGCTGACTATAAACTATTCCTGCTTTTATTTTAATCTCTTCAGCCCTGCCGTTAAGTCCGGGGGGCAAGGGTTTCATTTGTCGGTTTTATCCCCAGGTTCGCTCTTCTGTTTAAAACGAAAATATACGATGAGCCATTATTCCGGCACTGGCTCAAGACCACCAGAGTAAAACCTCAGTGATCCGTTGAAATCTCTCGGTTTTCTTCGCCGATCAGGCAGGTAAAGGGTGCTGAACACTCAGTTTTAATTACTGAAGGCAATGATGAAAACTTCGAAGTTTGTATATGTATCCAAACGTTCGTATATCTTGTATGTAATCAAGTGCGTGCTTGTATGTGAGTGAGGTGAGTGCGCGCATGCTGACTGCGTTCTTGAGAGAGAGAGAAGGTAAGAGAAAGAGAATGATAGATAATATTTATATATGCTGCAACTTCCGAGTCCTCGTGAAAGGTGATAACAAAGACGACTTTAGAAACTTCCGGCTGCCACATTAAGTCTACGAGTGTAGCGTGGCGCTACATTATTTTATTCCTGCTGAACCAGTTTTCTTGGCACAAGATGGCAATCCGGATATACACACTTGGCCAGTCTGTTTGCTCGAGCCCATTTGTCACGATCGCCTAGCGCTTCTGCCTGTTTACCCTCGCTCTCCGCCTGTTCCATCAACGCATGCAAAGTTAAAAGCAATCATATGTACGCCACAGGCCGCCTCAAGCGGCGGTAGACGCCGAGTCTGTCCGATGAAACTTTGATGATGAGAATAGACTGGTCTGCGCGCGCAGCTTATAAGCCTTCACGCTCCGTGAACAGCATCAGCTGGTGTCATCGTGAAGGACACTGCGATGGGGAGGTTGGGGAGGCTGACTAAAGCTTGTTTGACCGGAGGTATCCGCTGTCGGACTTGTGGAGGACAAAGTCAGTAAGTTCCAGCGACAATGTCTCTTTGCTCACAGACCTCGCTTCATTTTCCATTGAGATCCGCGTGCCAGACACTCCCAACCCCTCCTCCCGTGAGCCTCCTCCTCCTCCTATTCCCAGCATCCTCTCTTTGCGTTGCGTGGCACGTCTACCACACTTCGCCTAAGGGTCTTTGCATACGCTGTTCTTGGAGACGAATGTGTCTGAGATGGGCTTTATTCAATAAATATATAAGTAACAATGGACCTCTGCCGTGGATGCTGTCACAATGATTATTCTTGTTATTTCTATCCACGTTGGTGCCGATGTCGGCCAAGATAAAATTATGGGATTGTGTGGTCTTAAGCGCCGTTCCTGCTAGTCCCCCTTGCTCTGCATGGTGTCCTCCTATTTCGCAATGTCTCTCTCCCACACCCACACAGACTATTATATTCAAAATGTTTGGTTTGTTGTTTGTTTTTTCGTCTTTCTATCGGTGTATCAGGTTCTCTCCCCATAGCTCTCTCTTTTCAGAAACATTAAGCGTGTTGCTTGCGGAATGAAGAACGCCTGAGCCGGTGAGCAGCGCTCACTGGACACGCAGAAAGACCGTTCATAGCAAGTTTAGCTGTACACAATAATATGCCAATGACCGATGATGTGAACGTTGACAGTATCATTGTCTAAACAAATAAAACAGCTTCTAATATCTCGTTGGAATTTCCTCCTATACTGCTGATACCTGCAAAGCTTTTGCTGCTGCTGCTGATCTTCTTGTTGTTGTTCTTGTTGTTGTTCTACATCACTGTTGAAAAGATGGCTAGGGACTAAGGATAACACCGGAAGCTGATACCATGCGAAGGACGGAAGTGAAGAGGGTCAGTGCGTGCGGCTTCTAACGGATGTGGCGCCACCTATCCCTGGTCTTCAAGAAACTAACTTCCGCCCTGCCACTGGCAGTGGGCTCCAGACAGCTCTGAAATGAGGCGTTAGACACAGGGCTGGTGGCGGGTTGGTATGAATATTACATGGACATGCAGGTCTTGCCCACGTGCATGTCAGGCTGGTGGCTAATTGCTGGTGGGCCAACGCTGGCCAGCGCCGAAACCCAGTTGGACAGCAATGGTCGAGGTGTCGATGGTGCTGTCGGCGTTGGCGGTCGCGGGAATTAAATCACTGACCCTCTCGTTGTCCCTGTCGTCTTGCTAAACTTTGGGTGAAGCTGTTCTTCGGGGCCTGAAAAGGCTTTTTGTTTATGGAAGCCTGGAGATAAACTCGTGCTGGGATCCTGTGTATGTGTGTGATGGCGAATTGACAAATTATGAAGAGTTTATCAATTGCTGAATTATTATTTGTTGAGGGTAAAGAGTTTATAAAAAGTTCAATTATTGTCTACTGGCTATTTTATTCATTTTATCAGTTTTTGTTATTGTTTTTACCTGTTTATATTATTTATGACTTAATATTCCCGCGTTGCTATCTCTTCCACCTCTTGATCTTTTCTTTCTATTCATCATTTTGTATTTCTTTTCATCCCCCCATTCCTTTTTCTTTTTCTTCACTACATTCCAAATTATCTTCTCTCAAGGCGTTTCCTTTTTTCTTTTCACGATGTAATTTCTTTGTTATCGCTTAGTCAAATGGAAATATAACAACCGTCTCTCTCAGCTCGGACTGGTTTTGTCTGGGTAATGGTCATAAGGGTATTAATTCGGGTACGGCAGTGTGTGTATGACAGCCTGGCCACGAAATTAATGCGCTGTTTACTCTGTGGTGTACGCGGTTAATGGCGTTAGACGACCAAACCTCTTTTGAAGACCCATCTGGCTTAGAGAAGACCCAAAGCTTGTTATCAACCCCCGAGAATAAAATGCTTTCTGCCTCGACTTTGACTGAAGCAAAGACAAACTGTTTACAGCCTCCCACTCCCTCCAACAAACCAAACTAGATAAACACCTGTGTGGATGACGTGGGCCTCATTTTTTTTTTCTCCTCTTTCCTGCTATCCTCCATTTTTCTTATCTTCACACGCCTGGCAGTCCTCAGTCTTTCGTGTCATTTCTACATTGGCTTTGATTCTGACAGAGGACGTAGCCTCGTGATAAGGTTTCGCGCGTGGACTGTTTACCCGGCGTCACGTGATGACGACTTTAAAGGCTACACAAGCAACTTGTTTATGGCTGGCTGGCTTGCAGTTTATGAATCTGCTATCTGTGACTTCCTTAACTCATATATAACTGCTTGCCGGTGTTGCCGATGATGATAGTAACGAATAGTGTGCGACTTCGCGGACCGTTTGTTTTTATACTGTTTATCCGAGCCACGGTTTATAGCGAGTTGCACGCCTTCCCCAACTTTCTTCCGGAGATACACAGAAGGATGAACAATCTGAATCACGTGAGTGGTGCATTATGACATAAACTACTAAAGTAATTTTTTTTCATTTCAAAAGGGAAGAGGAATCTTAGTGTATGGACATAAAGTAACATATTTTCGAATTCTCAAATACCTCAGTCGGTAACGAGGCGTTTACATTAACTTGTCATCCCTCCTAGCATTTTTCATCTCTAAAAATAAATGTTCAGGAGGACATCAACACCGTATATCATTTTCCCCATTAGTTAAATATAAACAGTGGTAACACTGCATGGTTAATGTAGACAGGTCTTAATTCTTCACTTAACCCTTTTGTAACAGTAAGACATTAAGGATGCCGACATGGTTTGCCGGCTGTTATCGGTCTGAAAGTGTGAGTTCCGACAGGTTCTGGAAGTGCTGATCGTGGTAGCTGCCAACCATCCATGGCAATAAATCATCCGATGCTTGAAGAAAGGAAAACTCGGCGCGAAGCCAGGTGTGCTCAGAAAGTTCCTAGTAAAAGACCCATGAAGCCAGGTGTGCTCAGAAAACGACTGGGCAGGTCTTTGCATCGGGCTCGTAAAGGCCCCACAAGGCCAGGTGTGTACAGAAAACTAAGGAGCAGGTATTCACATCGGTCTTGTAAAAGCTTTACAAAGCTAGGTGTGTACAGGTATATTCACATTAGCCTCGGTACAAACCCGCTCAAAGAAAAGACAGTCACGTCCTTCTTTAAGACTTGTCTATTAATTCCGCTTTACTCTTTATATGAAAAAAATGCATGACAGCATGAAAAATTGAAGAAAGAAAAACTCACCCAATGACCTGAAGTATTTACTCTTTATATGAAAAAAATGTATAACAGCATGTAAAGTTTAAAAAATACAAACTCACCCAATGGCCTGAAGTGTCTTTGTTGAGACCGTTTGAGGACCTTAACTCTTCAATCGGTGTACCTGTGTGTAAACAAAAGAAACAGCATTAACATTTCAGATTGGAGTAGGGTCTTACACTGGTGATAGCTGTACAGCTTCGTTGTTTGTTGTTTTACTAAGTTACAGTTGAGCTGGTGACGAGGGGATAAATTTACATGATTTTGACACGTGACACGTTGTGACGTATGTGACGTCAGTGCGCTGACCCTTTTACCGAGGCACAGACGAAGGCTTACTGACGGACGAAGGTTGAAGATCGATTTTACCGATGTAAATACGAAAGTTTTCTGATGTTTGTACAAACGTTTATCACTGTTCATACGAACTTTGACCATTACACGTATGACCGTTTATTGACGTACATACGAACACGGACCATTGTACACTCACTCTCACTCACAACGAATGATTGTGTATACAAATATTTATTGGCATGTCTAAGAATGTAGGTATTGGACATACGAACTGTAAATATTACATACAAATGAGCATCAGTGGACATATGAGCTTTGTTTATAACTCTATATACATACTAATGTTTACTGATGCACGGACAGTGTACGTAGCAACTCTTCTCGATGTCCATGCGAGGGATTTTACATATGAACGTTCACGAATGTTCGCTTTGTACTTTGTAAGCTCCTTCCTTCTCTCACATGCGTGCGCAGGCATATACACAAACATACACAGGTGTGTATATATATATGATTGATAGTATCTATTTGACAGAAATTATAATGTAAGAGTGATGAAATCAATGCATAAATATAACTCAGTCGAAGTACTGTATCTGAACACCTCTCACACACCCGTCTGCTACCTCAGCTGCCGGAGAGTTGCAGCAATTGTCTCCATTATCACACGGACCACATGACCACCCCTCGTGCTCCGGGGGGTGGGGTAGCGACGTTTAGTGCCGAGACCTCTACCCGCCAACGGTAGCACGAGAAGTATCGTGTTTTCAATTTGCAAGTGCCGGTGCTTTCATTAGGGTAACCAAATTTGGTTGCAATTAATCGGGCGTGAGAAGGTCGAGCCTTGTCACTCAAACACCTGACAACAAAAGGCCAGTAATATTTGCCCAGCGGTCTCGGCGCCTCGCCTGGCTTTGCGTCAGCGGTTGCAGCAGCAAATACTGTCGTCATCTGTTTTCTCGCTCTGGCCCCTTGTTACCGTCATGGCGGAATTCCATTCCTCTCACTTTTCTTCCTCTTCCCGTCTTCACAACCCCCATTCACTCACCCACATTTTTGTGCTCCCCTCTCTCATCCTTCTATCTCCCCCGCTCTCTTCTTCTGCGTGCATGTGCGTGTGTGTTTGTGTGTGTGTATGCATGCGTGTGTGCGTGCATAAAAGGGAAAGGTTCGTTTTTATCCTTCGGGGCCTGCTTTTATCTCATTGTCATTTCTTTTACCTTCGCTTGCAAATTCCTCGACTTGAAGGCCACACAGTTTTTGCTTCCATTTCCTTTTTCGCTAACAGTTCCGAGATTGGCGTCCATGTTTTTGTTTGAAGGAAACGCTTTCAACGGTTTTGAGAATGTACCGTAATGAGAAGGGAGGATCCTGTCTTCTTCATTTGTGCTGTCTTTTCTTTCTGGGTATGTTTGCCTGTCTGTGGAATATCTGTAAGTGCGAGTGTTCGTTTTCACTCTCTGTCTCGCCTCCTCCTCCACCTGCAGCCGTGATTGCTGAAAAGTTCCTGAAAGGCATCTTGATGGCTGCAGTATCCAGGCAGACGTGCGCCATCTAGCGAAACGCCAACAAACATTATGGGAAGGTAGAAATAGCATTATTAGTAATTATCCTCATAATAGGATCCTTGGAAACAGAAGATGTCACAAAATAAAACACACTCGCGCACACACAGTCTCTCACACACAAACACGCGCCCATGCCCACACATACACACACTCACACGCGCGCACACACACTCACACACTCTCGCACACACACTCACAGACACACTTTCACCTTTTAAAAAAATCAATGAGGAGCTCTTTATCTTGCTTTGAGAAATCGATGTCCAAGCTGTGTGTCGTTTTTGGGCCAATCTGTTGCGATTTATTTCCTCCCGTTACACAAGGTGCATGTCAGCCTGCAGCTCGCTTGTTTGGCAGCAAACTTTTTACCACGGATTCCGCCAACAGAACAAAAACGCGTGGACGGCAATTTTCTCGAGATGCCCGTTGACGAGGGCTTCTCAGCATACAGGCTGTTGGACCACGACCTTTGACACGAATACTTTAGTGCTGGTCATTGAATTCCCAGCCAAGCGATTTCTGGTACAATCGTGTTTATGTTTGGCCAAGAGTATGTATGTGAGAAAGAAAAATGTGTGAGTGTTTCACTTCTTTCGCACGTTTCAGCAATCCACCCGTATCTCACGGCAACACCCACCATGACCCTCAAGGCGGGTACACGCCTTCCTGACGTCCCCCTGCCGCGGTCTTCAACCTTCCAGCAGTAGATGGAGGAAGCCAGGACCCCGAAAGTGAATGTAATAAGGACTTCGTTTATGATTACACGGAGGAGATGAGCGCATGGAGAGAAGGAATGGCCTCCAAAAAGCGAAGATCGACAATGGGTTCTAGTTACATCCTTCAGTTTCGTGGCTCGGCCTCCGAAGGGTTTGGCAGTGATGTAAACGAGAGCCTTGCGAGGAGGATGTTTTGCCGTGCAAGAGCCCCGGGGCGTAGAGAGAGACTGACTTAATCATGTGTCTTTAATAAACACCGGGGGCAGAAGTAGGAGGTACCACCGGTTCCTGTCCTCAGATGAAGTAAAGTGCCTTCGTTTCCGGCTGGCACGAGCAAGTTGCTGGTATGGTTCTACAAGTGTGCCAAAACTTTTGCAAGT
>SRHC01000612.1:23154-58610 GCA_004794325.1 Pomacea maculata
AAAGATTTCCAACGTTTTTGTGTTTGAAGTCACCTCTGGCCTTGTATTCTGAAGGGATTTCCAACTTTCAGCATTTCAAGACAACTCTGACCTTATACCCTGAAGGGATTGCTCTTGTTTCGTATTTCAAGACACTTCTGTGAGAAAAATAAACAAAAAAAATTACCACAACAAAGGAAAAGGTAAAAATAAAATAAATAAAAGATGAAAATTAAACATGAAGGACGGAAAGAATAAAAAACTTAAACTGTGAATAAAGAAGAGAACGAATAATTAAAAGAAGGAATAAACGAACGAATGTTCAGTAATGTGGACGTGGTTGTCTGACAAAAAACAAAACAAAACCAACAACACAAAAACAACAACAAAAGCATGCAAACGTCGAGCTCAATCATTCGCCGAGAACAAAAAATAATAAGCTATCTTTATGAGGGGAAAGTATTCTCAATGAACTGCTCATCAATCCCCCCGCTCCTCTCAACAACACCCAGCCACCCCGCCATGGCACTGCTCTTTGCGGGTGTTTTTGAAACGCAAACATTCGCCGCTACCTCGGGATGGGAACACTAGACCGCGCGCGTTTAGCTTTGGCTCCCAGTGGACCTCCAATCTCCGCTGCAGCGACTCTCTGTTCCCTTATTTGTTTGTCTTGCAGAACACGGGCGTTACCGAGGGCTGGGGCCACCTTCTCCGCTTGGCCCCCCCAGGCCTGGCTTGAAAAGACGCATCTCCGACGTCTGAATCACCTCCCCTTGCGTTTTGTTGTTTGTTGATTTTATTTTCCTCTTGATAGAGAGGTGACGACGAATCATGTTGCACAAAGCCTTGCTGTGTCCTTAAGTCAAGTCTAGACTTTTGTTGCAGGTCTGTGTCTGTAGGTGACGTCCAGATTGCCGTGACATTAACTGTATCTGTATGTGACATGCAAATTTTCTTGACATTAACTGTATGTGTAGGTGACATCCACGTTTCCATGACGTTAACTGGGATTGGTGAAAGAGTCTTGTTTCCGAAGTTATCTTGGCCGGA
Source organism: Pomacea maculata (assembly GCA_004794325.1). NCBI lineage: Eukaryota > Metazoa > Mollusca > Gastropoda > Architaenioglossa > Ampullariidae > Pomacea > Pomacea maculata. The sequence goes on from SRHC01000612.1 coordinate 24,184, forward strand.
TACAGTGGACACTACTTCCTGTTTCTTTACCCCAAGATACCTTTGCAAATTATTGCTCGAGTGGTAAACCAACATCTGTGCGGTCTGGACAACTTTAAAACTTCGGAAACAAGATACTTGTCCTCGAGTTCCCCCATGTTGTCCATAAGATAATGACATTCCACCCCAGATGATTTTATTCTTCTGACAACACGCGCAGTGGTCTGTAAGTTAGGTTAATTAGCACGTGTGATTTAAGTGTTGATTTTTAAGAAAATGTGAATTCACTTTTTTTCATATCAGTCAGAAAAGATTTAGTCATCTTTCGAAACTCATTACAAAAACAAAGATGATGCTAGGGAAGAGTCCCTTCTTGATCTTGACAGTTATATATATTTATGTAATCATATTTAAAGCCAAATAGCAGGGCGACTGCATTATAAGAAGAACAAGAATAATGTATCCTTAATAGCTTTCCTCCTACGAAATGAGCCTGCTCCACAATCTGAACTTAAAAAAAAAAAAAAAAAAAAAAAAGCTTATGGCATGTAGGGTTTAGTGGAGATGACGTTTGGGAGAGAGAAAGAAAGAACATTTTTAAAATGACAGGAAGTTGGGAGGAGGGGGGAGACTGAGAAGATGGTAGATTCCCTAGCAGATATCAAGCAACAGGGGCGGCTAATCAAAAGCAAGAGAAAAAGCTGCTGGAAAGATTGCTTCCAAGGGGTGTGCCAGCCGCTTCCCAGGGCTGGCAGTAATTTTATACAAATGCTGCAGGCGCTGGTATGCCTCTCACAAACAGAACGGAACCAATGTTATGTGCTGCGGACCGGCGAGCTCAAACAACCTACACACCGCCCTGTGCTCCTCCGCTGCTTGGGACCCTCCCACAGTGCTTTGCGGCCAAAACATGTTGAGATAGATGAATAGATGGATAGGTAGGTAGATAAAGGGAACAGCGAAAATTTCTATTAAACTTGTTGCTTTGAAAATGTGAGATATTTGCGTTTTTGAGAAAGGTTTTCTTTACAGAAAATGCATAATCGAATAATTGTCTGTGAAGTAATTCTTTGTTATGACTGCCCTGTGACAATGTTTACATATTCCACAATTTATATCCAATTTTTTAAAGCCACGTCTAGACAACAACAACAAACAGGTCTAACATTCCCCGAGCATCAAATAATAAGCTCAAATGATATAAATAAAAATTTTAATGTGAAGTTGAGGTGGGATGCCTAAAATAGTTGTCTGCAGAAACACAGATCATTGCTGTGTAAGGTAAATGGTAAGGTGAGACCTCCTTCTCCGTCTTCCCCTTCTCTTTGAGGATTATGAATTTAGTTTTTAAAAAAATACAGCTTAGTTCTTCACAAACAGAGCTTACATACAATTTCACATTAATAACACGCACACACACTCAGAGAGAGAGAGAGAAAGAAAGGAAGAACACATGGCGCAAGGAGGGAAGACAGGTTGCGGTGGGAGGGTCTGGCCTCTTCGCGCCTCGCACGTTTTGTGCCGACCGCTGCCGGGCAAAATATTTTCTTTATTTTCTTAACCTCCACGCTTCCTGCTTATAGGCCAAGAATCGTTTGCAGTTCTGTAAATAGTCTTCATTGCTTGCACGATACAGATAGGCAAGCAAGCAGGCGGGCATACAGGCTGAGCCCAGGCCTTATCGCTCGCCCCGGAGTTCTGTCCCTTCACAGCTACTTACACCAGGGTTGTCCTCCCCCATTACCTGCTTGTTCCCTGTTTTGCTGGCAGGTTTCCCTGGCTTCTCAACCTGAGCTAAACACCGGCTGCCTTCACAGGACAGAAAATGTAGGAACACAGCGTCCTAGACTGTTGCCTTTCTAGCACTGAGCACAAAAAAGTTTCTCACGCACGGGAGAAAAAATTTATTTCATTCCACTGACCTGTGTGCCGATGACCAGCATGTAGCTTCGGACATAAGAGAAAAGCAAAACGCGAAAATTTTTACTAACAATTCCTGGTTTTTCTGTTTGTAATGAGACCTACAATACCAAATTTTCCCGGCTTGGCTCATGTTTACAATCTGTTTAAAAACTTCCAGTCGATTTTCAGTTTTTCAGCATGGCTTCCGATACCGCTTGCCAACTTGAGTGAACATCAAACCATTTGTTGGAAGGAACTATTAGGAGGAAATGTTGGTCCTACGATATAATTTGTACGGATATTTAGTAGAAACAAACTTTGGATCTGTTCGGTATTGGATAAGGGGACTTTGGAAATTCCTTGTGGATTTTTTTTTTTTTTTGATGCATGTGCGTTCATCGTCATCATGATCATGATGATGACCGTCATCAAAATTTATAGGGTGTTGGAATAGTATGTTTGCCGAGTATGAAACAATATTTGCGGGTTTTGTTTAACACCGTACACGAGTAACACGATAACTTCAGCATTTTTCCCATTAAATTTGAAGTCGCTCAAGCACAAGGGCACAAACGACAAGTAACTCATGTCCCTGCACAGGTCACATGAGGTTTTATTATTATTATTATTCGATCAGAATGGTAAGGTCAAATTAGTATACGTATCACTGTCGTCTGCTCTCCCCAAGCATTATCCTGCCTAGAGCATCCTCGAGCACCTTCTCTGGAAAACTATTAGTCGTCTTGACCAGACTGACACCATCTACTTTTGTTTGGTCCTGGTCTTCAGCCTTCCTTAACAATGGTGCCATGCCGGTTTTGAGGATGACGTTGCTAAGAGATGTTCACAAATCCCTGGTAAGACAGTGAGACAAGATTCATGCAGTGCTCACATCAGCTTTTGTCCAAGTCTGTGGGTTTTGGCTTCAGTTAGTCCATGCACCTATGGCATGACTCAGACTCGCCTTCGTTGTCAGAGATACTGGTGTCTGTTGGAGGGACGTCTGTCAAAGATACGAGTGTTTGCCGAAGATACTGATGTTTGCCGAAGATACTGATGTTTGTCAAAGATGCCTGCATTTGACGACGACACTGGTGTTTGTCGAAGATATCGGCGTCTGTTGCCTGGAAGATGTTGTGTAACTCGTGATATCCCGTGAATCCATCAGCTCTTTTGTTCTATGTTTAATTAACTGTCAAGACTACAGCCGGATGCTGGATATTGGATTTGACTGTCTTGCTTTTGAGGGTAAGTTTTCGAACCCCTTGTCCCCACCTTGCTGATTGGTTTATGGTTGGTAAAGTTATCTGTCATCATGCTTGCTGCATCTTGTCATTCAAAAGTCCCAGCACATTCTCCTGTGAATAAGTTGTCAACCTGATTTGTTTGTTTGTTTTTATCAACTGTACGATTATTTAAATTTCGAATTCTTGTATTGAACATTTATGTGTGCATCAACATTTCTTGAAGAAAGAAAATTGTATAAGCATTCGGTTTTTAAAAAAGTTAAATGATAGCATGTAATGTTCATTGACAAAAATAGCAATAGTGAGATTGTATTCATTCCAACCAGTGAAAATGCAAGAGAATTTTAAACCATTTTATAGCTTTTCTTTTTTGCTTTTGGCGGCTTTTTTTTTTTCCTTTTCAGTCTCCTGGCCGTGGCTTTGTTAATGCGAAACATAAATGGAGGCGGGATACAGTTATTATAGTTCTCTGGGAAATTGGCTGATATTTCCACAAAGTGTCCTCAGTGATCCGGTCCCTATGCGTTATCGCCTCCACAAATTGTGGTTTTGAAGTGTGCCGCTCCTGTGATCTGTGTCCTTCCTGCAAGGGCCCTCACCCCACCTCTGACCTTTACGTGACCTCAGCAGAGGGTCAAGATTCTGGGCGCGTTGGGCCCATCACAATGGCCGGGTAGTCGAGACGACTGGAGGGACCTGCGACAGCCATGTCTAATTACAGGAAACTGGCAGATGAGACACGGTCATCCTAACAGGCCCTCGTCAACCTCCAGTGCAGATGACAGGCCCCTGAAAGCGCCTCCATTAACAGGACTGGCATACGCCGATGTGTTGTACACCACCAACAGCATCCTCTGACAGGACGACATCACAGACGAAGACCGTTCGAGAAAAAAGTCACCTATGTGTGAGATATGTTTCAAAGATAAGCCACGATTTCAGAAATGAGTTTTATAATTAACTGATGGCTTGGGCAGCTGTTCAGTCACGTTTCGTGATTTGTCAGTTTTATACACTTACAGTAAACATTGGTTCCACAAAAGAATAGTTATTGTGTAAATATTATTCCAAAGTCCAGTAAGAATCAGATCCAGATTTGCGGGGCACACGTAAACCATCACAAGGCTAGCTATTGAGTTTTGTCTGTGGGCACTCCAATTTCCTTCTCACAACCCGCCACCATCTTCATCATCATCTCTTCCTGGGAGATCATCCCTCGCTGGACGCACTTCCCTACGCAGTAAGCCCACCAGTCCGTTTCAATCTGTCCACTTGGCTCAAAGGTCAAGGGTCGCCTTGTGACATCCCTGACAAGGGGGGGACGTCAGCCGCACTGGCATGTTTACAAGGCCAAACTTATCGCCCCGCATCCACACCCAGTGGTCTCCGCTTGGCTAGCTGTGGCTAGTGCGACCAAATCCTCCTCAATGGCGCTGACCTCACGCCGCGGGGACATGGGATATGGCCGGAGGATGTCCGGTCCAGTCCTCCCGGCTCGAAATTAACACCAAGGACGTGGCGACTCCCAGCTCCATCCCCAGATAAATTACCTCCCCTACTGCGGCAGCTGCGTTATCTGTCACTGCCACTCTCCCCTTGATTCCCGCCACCCCACCCTTGTCACCTGCCGAGCCTGGAGACGAAAAGGTCGCCGCCTTCGTCAAACTATTCTACTGATAATCTTTCTTTCTCTCCTGACGTTTACATATATTTTGCTGATGTTTCTATCGTGCTTCCAGAATGTTCTACTGTCGTTCTGGGAGCTATGTATGTGTATTATAGTTTTATATTATTACATTATGAATGTTAGTACTTTTTTTTGCTAAAAGAACATATTTACTGTCAGCATCAAGGTAAGGACAATCACTAGCCCTGATGTACGATGCTTGCTAGACCTACTGTTGACACCTAGCTACTTGCTATGCATCTAGCTCCAAGCTAAGTGTAGACTGTTTCAGTTTGGGTTTGTTTGAAGTGTCGAGAAATTTTCTAGGGAAAGCTGGTGTATCTATAAACCTGCATCTGTACTTGTGAACACCAGTCTGCGCAGACCAAATCAGCCTTTTTCTCAGAGAAAAATAATAAAAATCGGTTCAGACAAGCTCTGGGTAGGCTGCCATGTTGACAATGATGTCTTCTGATTTTGTTCTTCCAGTCATTAACTTGTTCCTTCGCGCCAGCAAGTTGATAATTGAATAAAGTATTCGATTCGACTAGGTGACCTATCGATGCACCGAGTGTCAGCAAGTTAATGGTTACACCCCGAGGTAAGAATATTATCAGCAATTTTAATGTCAATGAATTGAATTGTTGTACCTGTTTTTGCAGGTGTTGATGGCACGCCTTGATAACCCAGCTACCTGAGGGATCAGTCCTCGGTGTGCAGATGACTGAGATGACATTGTCACTGTGTCACTCCGGACCCTCCCGGCCTTGAGTATGACAACACAAAGCAATTTTTCACTTTCAGCTGCTCGGCTTGTCAGCGTGTCATGTTACTCACGTGACTGACACGTCAGGGTGAGCAGGTCCTAGCTGTCAGCACCTTGGCAGTGTGTTGAGTTACCGCTCTGTCAGTTGAGTCCCGTGACTGCCTTGTCACGTGTCATGCTACCGAACAGTGAGATAAAAAACTGCGTGGACTCTACCCTTCGTCTGTGTGTTTCGCTTGTCAGTGTCATTTATTTGTCAGTGTATCCCACTTGTCAGTGTTCCTCAGTTGTCAGTGTGCTTCATTTGTCAATGTGTCGCATTTTAAAGTATCTTGTAGAGGCAACAGCAATCCTAAGGGTCTATAATTATTACAGTTAGTTTTAAAATGTGTTTACGGTCGTACAGTATTGTTGATGTTTGGGTTGAGGGGTTTTTTTTGTTATTGTTGGGTTGTTGTTTTTTTTTGTTATTGTTGGGTTGTTGTTGTTTTTTTTTTGTTTTGTTTAGTTTGTTTGTCTGTTGATTTTGTTTTTGTTTGCTTGTTTGTTTGTTGTTGTTTTTTTCTTTTTTCTTTTTGTTTTTGTTTTCGTTTTTGTTTTTGTTTTGTTTTGTTTTTTTTTTGAGCGTCTTCTGGTCTGTGTGTGTGTGTGAGAGAGAGAGAACAAACGGAGAGAGAGGAGGACGTGTGTATCTGCGTTTATTCGCGTTTAAGGACTAACCTGCAACAGCATCCATATCTCTCAGACATGCACTGGCCTTTGGATAAAGTTCAAACAGTCGTTCTGAACCGATTCTCACTTCCATGAAAAATAAATAAATAAAATAAACAGCTCCGGTATGTTCACTCAGATTAGAACACCAGTGAGTGTCGGTGACCACGAGGGTTTGCTGAACTGCGAATCCCACTGAAAGATCGTGTTACGAGTTTTATCGAAGTCGATCCTTGGTGTCCGCAGATTTAACTGGACAGCTCACGGCGCATGCGCGTGCCGAGCCTCGTCGCTTTTTGCCTTTCATTCCACATTAGATGTCGGCAGCTCGCACTCGCCGCTTTGCCAGCTTTTTAAATCGCCCAGCGTTTTGAGTTCGACAGAATTCGATACTAGTCGAACCTTGGCGATGCAATTTTGATTCGCCAGCTTCGTCTGCTACAGAGATGGGTTTGGGGGGAATTTTGGTCTTTGAAAAAAAAATAAAAATTCAGTTACGCGCACTTCTTCCTCATTGCGGTCGCGACCTGGGCGTAAATGCGTTATGACAGCTGCTCAATCGGATGTTCACAAACGCCAGACATTTTTGTGAGAAGCGTTCATCTCCTCTTCCGAATCGATGCAAAGCAGGAGTCCAGGCACCTCGGGAGTATGTTCAATTCGGGTTTGGACAGTTTTGACAAGGTCAACCCGGAGAAGCTTGCTTACTTCCTTTTTTTTTCTTTCCTCAACCTTTCATCTCCATCCCCAACTTTTTCTCTCTTGTCCTCCTGATTTCTCTGAAAAAGAAGTTTTGTGTGTGTGTGTGGGTGGTGAGAGTGTGTCGTCTGTATGTGAGAATGTCTGGCAACTTTTTTTTCTCTCAACAAAAGAGAGAGAGGAGGAATGTACAATAAAGCTTGCGAACTGCATTTTCATGTATTGAGACGATGTTTACAGCCGCTGCGGGCAGACAGGAGAATGGTTGCAAATGATAGAAGGCTGGCCCCGCAGACAATAAAGCTGACAGATGCCGCGAGCTCAGCAGACGTGTAATACAATCATAGTTATTACTGGGGGAGCCCGGCTCTTCTATCACTCTCTCCTCCTCCCTCGCCTCCCCCCGCAGCCCTTCTGTCAGTCTACCTCGCTTCCGCTACAGTAGACGACAATCGATCTGTCTGAATCATACATGTAGTCTGTGACAGGCCTGTTGTTTTGTTGTTGTTTTTCTTTTCTTGTTTTTTGTTGTTGTTTGTTCTTTGTTTTTATTTTTGTTTTGTTTTGTTTTTTTCACTGGACCGCAATTTCTTAGCCGGTTACAGTTTCTTCATACACATTGAAAGTAACCGCAAATCTCACGGAGTGGATGGATAGTTAGAGAGAAGCAAGAGGCACTGACATAGTTTGGAGGGAAAGAAGAAGAAGTATTGTGAAGAGTGAGAAAAGTGCTCTAGACAACGGCAAGGACAGGTAACAATGACCTAAGAGGACTGCAGGTGTTTTGATATTAGGAGGGTGAACACAAAATGCGATCTCAGCTGCTGTGTTTCGGTTTTCTTGCTCTGGTCGTGCAGCACAGAATATTGATGACAGTTCTTGTCAAGTACCGTCACTTGTAGTCTGTACTTGGTTAAGTGCACCGTCACTTGTAGTCTGTATTTAAGTGCACCGTCACTTGTAGTCTGTATTTAAGTGCACTGTCACTTGTAGTCTGTATTTAAGTGCACTGTCACTTGTAGTCTGTATTTAAGTGCACTGTCACTTGTAGTCTGTATTTAAGTGCACCGTCACTTGTAGTCTGTATTTAAGTGCACTGTCACTTGTAGTCTGTATTTAAGTACACCGTCACTTGTAGTCTGTATTTAAGTACACCGTCACTTGTAGTCTGCACTTGTTCAAGTGCAGTGTGAGTGCAGCAAAGTCAAGGCAATGTAAAATATTTATTTACCTGGGCTTCCTAGCCCTCTAGGCACGACTCATATCATGTGTCGCCTCTTGCCGGTCCTCTGCCTCTATCACTTGTTGTTCTTCCTTGTCTAATAGTTATTCTCCTACATAAACACGTTTATTATCTGTACTGTGTATATTTATGTGCATATTTCATGCGTTCATTGTATACATCTCTGTGCATGTTTAATATATATATACACTAACATGTTTACTGTGCATAGCTATATTATGTACGTGTCTTACACTTTTGCCTTGTACTTGTATCTGTTAATTGATTTTGTGTGTATGTTCAGTTTATTTTCTGTGCATGTGTAATACGTTTACTGCGCATATTTATGAGGCATGATTAATATATTGACTGTGTATAGTTATTGTCTGTTTACTTTGCTTATGTGTGTGTATTGACCTGCATGGTTAAAATGTTTACGTTTGTCAAGAATGTATGAAGACTGCTGTCAAACAAGAAAAGATGGACTACAAGTTAATCCTGATATGATCACTGTTCATAGTTTCATTCATTGCCTGAGCGTTGCATTTGCTTCAAGTTTGGTTACCAGCTGTTATTCACCAGTATCTGGTGAAGAAAAGAAATACTATCAAGTGTTTCACCGCATTATATTTTACTTCAGTTCTCCTGGCAACGACCATCCCAAACGTTTGTCACAGGAAGTCTCTGTCATAAAGACTGTTTATCCAATTGTGTAATGAGAAATAGAATGCTGGTCACATGACCACAAGAGCCTTGAAGCAGAATTCTCCTTGTCCATCACCTCGTAAAAAGAGAAACGGGCGGCCCCCTGGCGGAACGGTTGGCGCCTGTCAATACTGGGAGGATTGGCTGTCCTGGGTTCAGATCTTGTCTGGGGCACGCTGTTCTTTCTCTGCATGTGCCATCTGTTTACAATGCTGGCTGCTTTGCTGTGATAGAGCCTGAGCTACTGGCGGTGTAAAACACCAATTTCCTTCTCTTTCCACGAACATTAAAAAAATAAAACAAAATAAAGCATAATAACTGAATTAGTAGTTTTAAACATTATTTTGAATAGTTTTTAGTCTTTACTTAATGCTTTTCTGTTTTTTATTACTTCATAGAGCTGTCCTGTATTTGCAGCCCTGTATTTAATTACAGAATATTGTCCCTTGTTTGGTTATTTGCGCAATTCTTTCTTGTTTATGAATTACATAATACCGTCTTGTTTATGGGTTACATAACACTGTCCTGTTTTTAACACTTTTTAAACAGTTCGTCGTGGTGAGCAAATTCACACTTGGTGACATGAAAACAAGGAGCTGACCAGTGAGGTCGTAAATTTTGCCTTACTCAAACAGACTTGATATTTAGCGGATAAGTGCCTGGGGAGGACACCCTCCACTGACGGTCACAGAGATTAGCAAGTGAAGAATTGCCCGCATGGAACACGCGGAGAGAGGGAAGAAGGGAGAGACAACAAAAATGGCAGAGCACAGACTCATTTGAAGGTGTTAAAATGTTTACTGTGAAGGGGGACGACTGTAAGATGTTGTTTCGCGCTGACAGCCCGCAAGACCCAAAAACTGGAAGGAAAGAGTGAAGAAATATGGCTTATTACGAGGAAGACATGCTTGCTATTGCGTGCTGGAGATTCCCGATATCCTTCGCGAAAAAATTCTGGGTTTGCCATCGACAGAATTTGAGAGTTCAGAGGAGGTTGGAAGAGATGCACGAGGTGTGTGTGTGTGGGGGAGAGAGAGAGAAAATAATCATGAAGGATTTGCCTTCCTATAGTTCATGATGTTGTCTTGATGGAATAAATTACATTTCTTTGGGGTCGTTTTAAACAAAATAATTGAGAAGGCAATTTAGTGTTTGGGTTGTAATTGTTATCTGAAGGATGTGCTGCTCCGTCCCGCTCCCATTTTCTTGTAGCATGCCAAGGTCTTTCTGTTCATCTCCTTGTTTGTGTCACACTTGTTTTTAGCATTCGGCTTTCAATTTGTTCGGCTGATTGGTTTATAATTTTTTTTCGCTTTCTTGCCTGTATTATTTTACTTTTAGGATGCTCTCATTCATGAAAACACAAATCAATCAGAGAGAGAGAAAGAGAGAAGGCTGCGATGCCCAAACATGAAGTATTGAAAGTGGTCTTCAAGAAACAATAAAATGAATTCCTGCGCAATGCCGGGAAAAAAACCCAAAGAAATCTCGTTCTCGTCGTGTAAAATATTAAGTTGAAAGCTGGATTCAAAGAGAGAGAGAGGAGAGCAGAACTTTTAACAGAACAGGAGAGAGAAAGGAGAACAGAACTTTTTACAAAACAGAACCGGAGAGAGGAGAGAGACAACTTATCTAACCAGGGGGTGTAAAAGCAGCTGATTAGCACAAATGCATTTTTTTTTAAATAATACAGCCACAAGATATCAGGAATTCCACCTAACAAGAGATTGCAGCATTATTCAGGACTACTACACCGCAGGACGATAGCCATCTGCCTGGATGACAAGCTCCAAATCCCACTTGTTAGCTGCACGACAACTGTGGACGGGTGGGTTGGGGGCGTGGGGAGGTGAAGGGTAGAACTTAGGGCAGGGGTGGGGAGGCTGCTTTTTCGAACAGATAAAAGCTGGGAGACCAGAACTTTTTTTTTAAAAAAAATCTTATCTAGCTGCTCGTTAGCGCAGGCACGCGGTTTCAGGCGGTGATTGGGTTTCTGGGAACGACCAGGTTTAATTGCATAACAAACAGGGTAATGGCCGTCACTGCCGGGCTTATCGGCGTCAGTCATGGAGGGTGCCCAGTGAAAGTCTTCATTGCCTTCACATCGATTTATCGACCGCCGAGTTTTGTTTTTAACTTTTGTGTTCTCCTGCGTGCCGACGCCAATGGTGAGGTTATTACAGCGTGGGTGCTTGTTAGAGGCCGACAACTGCGTGTCTGTCAGATTTCGTCAAACTGTGTGTGTGTGTGTGTGCTTGTGTGTGCGTGCGTTTGTGTGTGTGTGACATATTATCCACAGTTTCACCGCGGCACATACCTGCTCGGTCAGCTCAAGGAATGTCCTTTCTAAAAACCTTTCTGGACGTTCGACAAAGTTTTTACACCAACTTAACATAAAAACTTTACCACACTAAGATAAATATTCTTCCATATCCTTTCAATTAAGTTTAGTTTAGTCCTTGTTACTCCTCAAGGAGCATAGGCCCGCAACCTTTCGATTAATAAGAGTCTTCAATATGTCACATGGTCATGTTGTATCCATATGGCTCTCACCTTAGAGACTATACTGGTAGCCAAAGTTTAAACCTTCTAAAGTTGATCAAGAAGACATTTTTCTAGAGAATGTAGCGGGCATAACTGAGTGACAGGACAAAGATACAGATTAATGTTTTCTCTACTTAGAATTAAGGATAAGATATGGAACTCTAATAGCTGAGCGACATAGTTTAAGAAAAATGAATCAGGTGACACTGAATCACTAATGTGTTGAGTGTCAACAGCTTCCATTCGAACCGATAAAGTCTTGACAGGTGAGGAGGAGGGCCTAGAAGATTGTGTCATCAGGGCTTGACTTTTATCATCATTAAGTTTCGGATTGCAATTAATCATTAGCAGCTCTTCATTGCTGCAGCTTACAAATTCTTACATCAATGTCAGAAGGATGGGAAGAGAGTTGAACAGGCCATACAAGTGACACAAAATCGCAGGGACGATCAGATGAGATTCAGTAAATGACAACGAACTGCGTGCGAGCAGTTTAGGTAACTCTAAAGAAAAACAACAACAACAAACAAACAAATCTGAAACTTAGATTCATTGATACTTATGTTTGCGGTATTTATAAGAATATTATAATGATGGATCATCCCGCCTGCACTCTGCAAACTCCTTCGCACCTACCCCTACCCCCACCATTCACACCTGGGAGTTGCAGGACGTGGCAGGCGCAAGGCCAGGTGTTGCACCTATCTCGATATCATCCGAGGAGAAAAGGTTGGGCACCTCACAAATTCCATTGCGTGCGGCATGCGCGCACCATCACCATCAGCGAGAACCACTTTGTCAGTTTTGCAGCAAAAGGTGACGGCATCGACAGCTGCTGCCGACCCGTTGACGTCTCAAGAACACGCTGTGTGTGACGTCAACGTCACGTGCTCCCTTGTCACGTCAGCACGCGCTCGCCTCCTCAAACTCAAATGCCATTAGCAGAAAATGTAGAGATGGAGTACAGTGCACAGGCCATTCCTCTTCTGGGATGACTTTGGTGTTGTTGCTGTTTTTAATATATATATTTGAGAGCTGTGTCTGGCCTACTGTGAGAGTATGATTCTAAAAAAGGAAGTGAAGCTGATGATGATTATGATGATTACCTTGATTACGACTAACAACCTGTTTTTCTTATTATAGACTCTCTAGTAACTGTACAGTAACTGGCAGAAATGAGTTGCTTCGAACTATTGTTCGTGGAATCCTAATACGTCCAGTTTTCCTCTCAGACCGGAAGTGGACCTTGCCCCAAGGTTCTGTAGGACAGGGTAACGTCTTCACTGTCCTCGTTTGATTGAACTGAGCTTCAGCCGTGAAATGTTTGGTAAAGAGTCCTTCTGTTAATGAAATCTCATCATCCCGATACAAAGACAAGACAGCAAGAAGGAAAAGGAAGAAGCAAAGAAAGGTTAAGGTTATCTGCTCCCAAAGACATCAAAGCTTAAATGGACGACGTCACCTGGCAACGTAGTAAACAACCTCCAGCAAGAAATGTTACATTTCTCTCCTAGCATCCCAATCAATTCGCACACACAATTTTCATGTCTTCTTCAGCCCAACGTCTTTCTGAGAAACATATTCAGTAACAAGATACTTTGAGATTTTTTGTCTTCCCTCGTGTGTGGGGTGGGGAGGAGGAGTAGAGGTGAACATCAGACACAGGCGCATGCGCGAGATGAGGTCTGACAAGGAGAGAAGGCCATAAATCAGTCGCTAAGTCTCCCCCACTGTCAACGACCTAAGTTCACTTTTTTTTTCTTTTCTTTGCAGCTAAAACTGCAGCATTCTTGTCTTCCCCCCTTGTACTGCTGCCGTGACGAGTGACAGCATATGTACGTGGTTAGTGCGAGGGTGAGTGTGTACATGTACATGTGTATTAACGTCTGTAAGTGTGTGTGCGCGCGTGCGTGTCTGATTTTGCGTTGATGTGCGTGTAAATCTGCATGTCCGTGCGTTGTTATGACTACCTCCAGTACACTTGCCCCATGTTTTCCACAGGAGCAGCCGTCTCGCGCTTTATCTCACGACGCCATCTCCTTTCTTCCATAAAATAAAAACATTGGAACGATCCTCCTTTCTGCCAGGGTCACTGCTACCATCTCCAACCCCCACCACCAAAAAACAGACTGCAAAAATATTTTAAAAATAAAGTCGAGAAGACACGCAAAGAACAAACAAACAAACAACCCTCTTCCCTTTAAATCCACAAGCTAGATACCTGCTACATTCATTTTTCCAGAAAGCTTTTAACACAGACCTGCATGGAGACTGTGGTTTTATACTATCGTTTGCTCGGGTAATGCTTTCATGGCGCACTGGTGAAGGCAAGCGTGATGACAAAGTCGATGAGACAGATAAGGGGGTGATCATTTTCGTTTTTATCTACGATACCTCGGTCGGGTGACCATCTATGTGTGCGAGTTACCGTGTGACTGCACAACACCTGCTTGCTTTGATATACCCTGCATTTTCTTACACTCTTTCTTTTTTTCTCTCTCTCTCTTGTTTCTCTTCTGTCTCGCTTGCTTGGCTTCTCTTTCTTTCTTCTCTCTATCGATGTTTTTAACTTTCTCTTTCCCTTACAAAATTGTCCGTCTTCTGTCTTTCAGAGGGTGTTTCTGTGTGTGCTTGCCTGCCTGAGTGTGTGTGCACACGTGTAAGTATTTCTTTTAGTGTTGTCTGCATGCGTGTGGACGTGATTGCTTGTGAAGAAACCCGTTGTAAACTCAAACTCAGTATCAAGCTACCCGAGTGTCTTCCAGTCCTGACACCCTCAGCACCAGTCAGATTGGGCGCTGATAAGCCGTCGTCTGTAATGAAGGTATTTTAATCAGAGTAAAATTATTAGCCCCTGATTACAACACAGACATAATTTCCCTCCAGAATGTCATTCGTCCCCACCCCTATCCCACCCAGCCCCTCCACGATAGCACAAGATAATGGAGCGGCGCTAATTGCAGATCAAAGAAAGGAAAACTGAAATAAAAGAACGCAAGCCTGTCCTTAGATGGAACTGTTGTATTTCCTTTCTTTGATTTCGGTTTGACCCCACGCAGAGGTCTTTAAAATCGCGCTCTGCTCCTGTGGAGGTCTCGGCTTCCTCCGTTCTTTAAGGAGACACTGTCAATTGAGTCGTGGTCCCCTAGAAAGGATGCTCTGACGGGATGAAGAAACCCTTTTTTTGAAATTAACTAAACATTCTCCGGAAAACAAGGTTCACTGTGTAAATATATGCACAGTAACCATTACAGTATAATGGAGCTTTGTGTAAACCCTGGAACTGATATGACTAAGGCTCGGGGGTAGGTTGGTGTCAGAGATAAAAATAGAATCGTGACATGATTTCTAACTTTGATTTAAATGCTTCTTGCATGACTGCCTTTCTGGGTTGATTCGATTAAATGCCTTTACCAACCTATTCTCAAGTTGTTTTCATTCAACCTACACGTATTTCTAATGCGCTAACTTCGTCTTACAATAAGAAATTTTCACTACAAGCAACAATTATAAAAGTCTTTGTCTGGCGAAGTGACAGCAAATTCTGAGCGCCAGGCCTGGGCAAGCTCCCTTAAAGTCGCCGCTGCGCTTTGACCAAACACTCTTCCTCTCACCTCATTGACAACGCTATCCATCACTGGGGTGGTGCATCCTTGAAAGTTAATTTTCCCCAGAATCCATTAGACTGCGTCCGAGACAAAACTTGGGAGGGAGATTGGAGGGGAACGCGCACGCACAGGCGAGGGCAATGAGAGAGGAGGAAGGAGACGAGATGCCGAGGGTAGGACAGTCGGCGGTGACCTGAGATTAATCTTACCCCGCGATTAGTCGTGGGTGGAGGGGTGGGAAGTGTTTGTGGGGTGGGGGAAGTGGGGTGGGGGGCTGAGTCAGGCCATGTCACGCTTGTAAGACGAACGTCGGGCGATACTGGTCTTACAATATTGTCGAGGCACCGGCCTTCAGTCTCGTCAGAAACGGCCACTGGCTTTCTTTCCCCTCTTTCGATTTTTGGTGCTGATATGTCAGCAAAAGGGAGTTCAACTGTGTTTTGTCCTCCTGTCAGAAAGCTTCAACTACTTTACAGTCAGGACAAAGGCAGAAGATTGGCTGCGGGACTAAAACAGTGACTAGTCATTTCCTGTGTAATGAAAGTGAACGAGCAAGTTGACAGAGCAGCTATGACTGCACGAAACAAAGGGTGAACGAATTAGGGAGGGGAGGCAGGGAATGTGAAGACAGCTTTGATACATAATTGCATGGATTTTAAAGGTTGTTATAGTAGATATGTAACTACATTATAATAACATCCTGGACATAGAGTGATATAATGTGAACGATACTTGCTTTGCCACATCAGGAATCGCAGATAAAGAAAGTAAGGAGTAAGACAAAGACAAACCCAGAAAGTCAGAAGGAAATAAATTTGTAAATCATGTACGAGCCAGGAGAATAGTAATTTAGCGAATAGTCTTGAAAACTTTGGGGAAACCTGTCGTCAGCCGGGCAAAATGACTTTGTTAAAATGTTGCGAGGTTGGCGATGTAGCAAATCCTACTTCTGACAGACAGGAAAGTTCGGAGTCGTCAGGAGTGTTCAAGTAATTGCTACAAGGTTTCTATCTAACCACGGACGTGTATAGGTGGACTGATGACTGTCTGCCGAGACCAACGCTTAGCCTCTTGGGAAGTTCTTCGCTTTTAGTCTTGGCGAGCTTGAACATGAATGTGAGTAATCCGGAAGCTTTGTACACACCAGCCTCGTTTTAGTAGTTAACTGGAAAATGTATCGTCTGTAAACAATCCATTAATTTGTTATCTAACCAAGCGGGTGGCATTTCAGTTTAACTTTTTTTCAAACAAAGTCCAAGGGCGAGAAAAATGTAACCGAGAGAATTATTCTAGTTTGATAAATATAACTTTAATTGCTGCATGCAAACACACACACAGACAGACACACACACACACACACACACACACACATATAATAGAAGGACAAAGATATGTTCTAGAATAACATCAGCGTCTACTTTACCAGTCAACTCTACTAAAAGCAAACATTTTCACGGAGCTCGAGCAGTCAGCACCATTCACCCTTGGTCTCCTCCCCATCCAGGTCCGGGCCGTCTGGTCCCCCGTCAGTCGTTCTCCGCCATCAGCAGATCAGCGACCGGCCGGCCATCGACGTGGGCAACGGCCGCGAAGCTGAAGAGGAGTAAATTTCTTTTTAAAAATTGAAGTCA
Source organism: Pomacea maculata (assembly GCA_004794325.1). Lineage (NCBI taxonomy): Eukaryota > Metazoa > Mollusca > Gastropoda > Architaenioglossa > Ampullariidae > Pomacea > Pomacea maculata. Next base: position 40,864 of record SRHC01000612.1, read on the forward strand.
TTTGTGTCCTGAGAGGGAGTGAATGAGAGCTGGAGGCAAGGAGAGATGGCGTTACCGTGGCAACTACTCGACGTGTTCCACAGTGGTATCTGCCCGCACTGATTCATTAATTTAGATTCAATCCCCCGAGGGGCTGACCTAAAAGTATTGCGGCCACTGCCAGACTCCAGTCCTGCCAGGTCACTGCAAACGCAGCAGGAATGGTGCGTGCGGGAACGAAGGGGGGCACGTGGCACGTGGGAGGAGGATGCTGGAGCCTCCAGATACTGCTCGGAAGAATATAACTTCTTTGGTGAGATTATGGGGGCATTCAGAAAGAACGAGTATATTAATGATAATTAGTTTACTAATTGTACTATTGTGAAGATATAGTTGCATTATACAACCTATATTATGATTAAATAATTTAGCACAATTATTATCTTCGATAATTTCCGAATTTCATCTGGAATAAATAAAGTCTTATCTATGTTATCTTTAATACGCTTTATAATTATCTAATTTCATTGTTTAGACAGAATACATGGGATACAAAAGATGAAAATTTAGCGTGTTTGTGTGAGTGAATGAGAGAAACAATACAAAAGCAACCAAAGTTCATAGGTCGTGGATGGTTTTAATTTATATTGTGTATCTGACAATAGAGAAAAGCGTCGGTGTATCAGTTACCTCCAACCATCATCTAGGCGCGCACATCATCCTTGTGAATCGATTTCTAAATGAAATAAAAATAAAGAAACACTCCTTATTGCTACCACGACCATCAAATCACAGTGACTGGGAAATGTAAAGGTCGCCAGACTAATAATCGCTGTCAACCTCATTCCTCTGACTGCCGTTAAAGTCCCAACGTCTTCGATGTCGGCGAGGGTTAACGCACTTCGCACATTATAGTTGGAGGATACTACATGTCTGGCTATATCTTTCCGGCTTTCTTCCTCCCTCTCCCGAATATAGCCAAGTAGTTGATACCCGTATGGTGCATAGAACTTCCCCTTTGTCGACCTACCTGTCGGGAATGGGTATCTAACTTTCAAATGGGGATGGGGAGGTGCAGTAGTGAGATAGAGGAAACGCCCTCACAAAAAATCTGTCCCCGAAAAAGCGAGGTGTCTGACATCTTACACTCCCTTGCCTTTACAAGAAGGAATCAAACAACCACGACGAGATCACGTGAATGCAAAGCATAACCTGGTTGGGTAGATTCACCGCTCGCCTCCACTTCCCTCCTACATCTCATGCTCCTCTGTGAGTGTGTGTCCATGTTTGGTTTCCATTGCCTAGGTCCCGGACTTTTGACCAACAGAAGGTCGTTACTCGAGTCGGGTAGCCTCGTGGACAATTAAAGTGCCTGACCGTCCATCCTTCCCTCGTCTCTTTTGTTGTTTGGTATCCTAGTTGCCGTCCTTCCCCTTACTGGGAACTGCTTTGACCCGGATCTGAATCTACCCAAAGACCCTGAATTATCAGACAGTAATCTCCGTCTCTTTTCTGTCTGTTTCCGTTGCTAATGCAATCCACGGGTGGTTGTGAAAACGCGACTTTGATGCTCACAGGCCGTTATATCTCCGTTTGTTCGCTCACTCGACTGCCAGGGATGATAACACCACCCCAGCATCCTGCACGCGCCATTAAAAACCAGAGTCCAACAGTAACCGACACAGCCCCTCGGTGTATTGGTCGTATCTTAAAGGTCTAATAGGTGTACCCACCTTTTCTGTCCCTAACGACTAGGTTAACATTCGTGAAAAATTGTATTTTCCAAGATCTGGTGAAAAAAGAAGCCCACTTCCTCTCGAGGTACAACTACAGTAACGAAGTGTTGGACGTCGGGGTCACGAAAAGGGGATGGCAATGAAATACAGATGGAGAAAGAAAAATAGTTACACCTACATGACTTTATGGCACGCTGATCCTGGTATAATAGCAAGAATGTTGGCATGAAGGAAAGTGGCATTTCCAAAGGGTATCTGCGTGCCATAAAAATGCCATTTTTCGGATGGATAGACGGGGTGGATGCATGCATCAGAAAGCTCTGCATATCATTGACGATGATCTGTTTTGGCAATGCACTTAATCCATTGAACATAGTAACTAAGATTCTCTGTCCTGGAAACAGAGCGTGCATTTCTCCTCGAGGATGATCACGGCGAGAAAAAGCTTTCATCGCGCATCTGGCGGTTTGGACAGGAGGTGGGGGAGAAAGCATCTTCTGCTCTGCCCACCCACCCTTCCTTTTGTTCCATGCGATGACAAGGAAGTCAAATAGAAATTCACAAAATTCGCATTTTGTGGGCTGCAGACGGAGCGACGTTGACGCGATTGACAACGTTTGACACTCAAATCACGAGTCTTGGCGAGGAGGTTCGCAGGAGAGTCGAGCCGCAATGATCATTAATTGGTCGAATAAATTCCTTGGCTGGTGCAGTCGTTGCGGAAACATTAGGCTGCGTGAGTGGGCTTTTTACGCTTGAGAAATGGAAATTCTTCACCTCTTGGTCCGGCAGAAGACTGCACGGTAATTGTTTTGTGAGAATGTTCAGTTCCGACACAACGATATTGTTGATTTACGAGCTGACGGAAGGTGGGTGGGGTACAGAGGGAGCTGGGAATGGGAGGGAAGGGAGTAGTAGTGTGTCACGCTAGACTTCTCCCTCTTTCTCAATTCGACGAGAAAATAGGTCGGGATGAAGTTTGTTGTGGAAGATGGGAAGGGGTAGAGAGAGAGGCAGGCCTGTCCGATGTTTGCTCATCGAGAAAGGACTCTGGAACCCCTTCCCCAAACAAGGGCGCACCAAAACTAGGCAGTTTCTACGGTCTGAAGCCTTTGTCACAGAAAAAGACATCGAAGACCACCATCTCGACAACCAACACACACAGGCACCAAATCTAATTCACCCTCCCGAAGTACCCAATTCTCGCCCAGTGCCTGCCAGACCTCCTTTCACTACACGGCCGTAGTCTGGCAGCAAGGAGCAGTAAAAGACGCATAAAGACGGCGGGTAGAGGGCAAAAGATGAGGAAGACGGGACCTGTGTGTTTTGCTCATTTCTTTGCTTCGCCGCCAGTTATGGTCGTCGTGGTGCAATCACAGGGCTGCACGAGCGAGACGAAGCAGTCGGTGACGTGAGAATAACGTTCAAGCAGCCTTGACGACCCCAGTGTGAGGTGAAAAAGTTCCTGGCCTCGTTATGAAGAGCTGGTGCTGTAAAATCATCATATGCTTGGTACTTCCTTTTGCCCCACTGAACCTCCGTGTCGTCCCAGGTCGTAGGGGTAGGTAGGTGGATGGGTGGGTGGGTAAGGATTGAGGTTAGGAGGCGCTGTACATGGTGGTGTTCAGTGCTTACTATGAAGAGAGCGCCGGGTTCATTGTAAACCTTCGGGGGATTAGGTTATGGGTGGGTGGGCGGGACTTGAAGCTTTGAATTACGGAAAATTACTGCTCCCTACACATTTTCTTACCTGCTGACCTACCTCTTAACAACAGGGGAAGCAAGGATGAAAGAAAAAGTTCAGGCCGCACTCAACACTGTACATTTCCGGTTAACATGTTCCCACCGACTACACTACAGCCACCCGGTTCCCATTGCTATTACCGGTTTTCTAGCCGCTGGGAACGATGGCAGGGACCCTATAGCAGTTTCAAACTCATCCCCAGTTAATCTACTTGATTGCTAACCATAATAGGATAAACAACAATACGGTCTGCACGTGCATGTCAGGTCGTATAGTGCATGAAATATTGCTTGGTATGGTAGTGGGTGGGGACAACAATATCCGTGTTACCCGTGTTCCCTGCCTCACCCTCTTGCTTCCTGTTGACCTCGTGGAACTCTTGCCTCGAGAGCAAAGAGATTCGCCCCGGACTCACAGAGAGGTCGGCGCTCTTACACTCACGTCGCGGGCTTTGTGTCTGTTCCTCGGCACGCGACTTGCTCGTTCCCACCCGTCACGTGACGTGGATTTTTCACGTGAGGCGAGCCCGCGTGCAGAAATGCGTTACTGGCTTTACCACACCACGCCATTGTGTCAAGTTTTCACAACTACAGCCACCCACACCTCATCTCATCATTGGTGCACGAACATAGGATGCACCCGAGACAATCGGTGTTCGATGTACCCGTATTACAGGCGATTTGAAAGTGTGCTGTACACCTTCACAGGAGTATTTTGTACACTTCCACAGGCAGGAGGAGATTAAGTGCGGGGCACTCTTCACTTTGAGAGTGCTATATTCACCTTCACGACCGTGTGATCGTGTGATGTACATTTTCACAAGTGCTGTACGTGGACTTTAAAGAGTAAATAAAGACCCCGCTGGTTTGGCTATAAGCCGAACATAAAAGATGAAGTGGAAATACAATGTAATTATACTTCCATTAAAAGATAAGATGCCTTGCCTTAACCAATCATAATCATAATCTTGCTTTAATTATAATCTTTTAAGAACCAGAGGCCAACTCCGACAACTTGGATGCTTGGAGTGAGAGAGAAATGCACAGTTATACTCAGACTTTTTAAAGGCACTTAGAAATCGCGTGCGATGTTCACTTCTGAGATACTTAGAGGTCGATGTTTACTAGAGATAAGCACAATTTCAAAAACAAGTTAAGTGTTCGAGATGAGTCATTCACGTCCGGTTCAGTCGGTAACCGACCGATGTTCTGTGTGTCTACAACCCTCACAGCCTGTGTCTGTACCTTACTCGCCACGCGATAAATCACCCGTCACTTTGTAAGCAATCCCCGAGCGGATCGAATCTCGGTAGATCTCGGTGTGAATAGCTCCGATAAAGTGGAAAGGAATGGCGCTAGCCGAGGGGCAACTAATTTCTCGTGGTTGTAATTATTTAGTCTTCTCTGGGAAGTAGCCCGACGCCATGTTGTAAATATCACGTGATCTTTGGAGTACATTGCGATTGGCTGTACTTGTGAGTAACGTACCTTTGAAAGCCTTGAGAGGAACTTTTGTGTATAATATGTGTGTGCCTTCTTGCCTACCCGACTACCATAGGCACTGACGAGGTTTTAGTTGTGACTCCAGACTTAGTTTTAAAGGTCTTGTCGAGACTGATGATTGGTCCAAGTTGTTTTGGTCCTTAATTGTCTCGTAGGGTGCATTATTTTCTAGGAACTTGGTAAAGCTTACTTTTTTTTACCTTAATATACCCTTTCCCATAATCTGCGTCCATAATCTCCCTTTCTCATGATACACACATACACACATCGTCATGGACTGAAGGAGGTCGACAACAGGGACATTGGAATTGTAAATGGATACGTTGACATTGCTAAGGCTTGAGCCAATAGGAGCACCGAGAGCATATGCTAATGAGGCTTGTTTATGGATAAACGTGAGGTTGCGAGTTTACTCTTTTGTGCATAGCAATGCATATTGGGGCGTTTTTCGGGGGTAGATATATTTACCCTCATTCTGTGAAACGTTAGTCTGTACTGAGTCTTTCCTAACCATGAGAAAAAATTACTACCCCTAATAAAGGTATCTTGGACAGTGGGTGCAGCATTGGATCCTCCGTAACGACGCCTTCCCCTCCCCTCACCTGCCCCAGGTGTCCGGTCACCCTTGTCCCCCGGCAACCCCACCCACTATTGGCATTCTGTACCCTGTCGTCCTCTCCTGGACCTACGTGTGTGTCGTCCTCACGCCGCCAGCGCTGATGTCCTCCCGTTTCTTCTCCTCCCTCCCCTCACCACCACCCCTTTATCCCACACCGACTTTCCATCCCCATTCACCCACCATCCCGACCCGCCTTCGCGCCCTATCCATCCCTTTGAAACTCGTCACGGCTGCCTGGTCCGGAGAGGCCGAGCGAGGTAGGAGGGGAGAGGCCGGGAGGGTAAGATTTATGACAAGCTAAGATTAAAACGCCGGGCTTCCCCATCAAGGCTGGAGCGAAACCCAAGTCGCATAATCTCTATGCCTTTTATGACCTCTTTCCACGGAGCAAACATATTATCATTATTTTTATGGCTTCACGGAGACTTTCTTGAAAATCTTTTCCTGATGAGCTTCGGCCATTTTGACCCCGTTGCGCAAGAAGTAGTTTTTCCGTTTTCTCTTCTTGTTCTCGTCTCCTCCAGACAATGAGGCGACTAGTTGTTTTTTTTTTTAATGACACTGTATGATGTCAACCATACTGTATGACTTATGTCATACTACAACTATTATTGCTACTATCATTAATTAGATTATCTAGTAAAGACAGAGTATGCATGAGTTTAGCCAATCAAATTGCAGAAAGGCGTTGACGAGAAGACAGAAGAATGAAAAGGCAGAGAAGACGGACAGGTAGAAGGGCGAAAAGAAGCAGAAAAAGATATTCGCGGTGAATAATCTCTGTTCGCAGTTACCTGCCACTTTATGACACGCTAGGGTCACTGGGGTCGCAACCTTTGAACTCCGCGTTAGACACCGGCTCTTCCTCCTCGTGTACCTTCTGGCGCGAACACAGCTCCTATCACCTGGAAAACCACCGTTCCCCGCGACTAAACAAACACAAGGTGAAGGAGCCAGTAGCTGAAATAACAATCACAGTTCACTTCCCTTGCTTTCGTCCCCCTGTGACGATGAGAACTGGCCAGTCGCCGTGGAAAGCCGGTGAGGCTTGACTCTCTCCATTGTGGCCGGCCACCACCTTTAGATAACAGACTTTCAGACCCAATGTTGTCTGAGTCGGGGCTGCCAACCTGCTCTTTCGGCTCCCATTTTCTTTCTTTCGCTGTTTTTGCTGTGAACTGCTCTTCTGAATACATGGTATTAAAAGAGTAAATAAAGGCCGTGTTATCCTGATACAAAAATACTCCACTATAAAGAATTTTTTCGCCTCGCTGAAGATGAAAGATGAAATGGAGGGACAATAATATTATTTTTCCATTTTACGCTAAGATGTGTTTCTCTCGCCTTCGTTTAAAGAACCTGGAGGCAGTAATCATCGGGACAAAATAGACCCCCCTCGTTCATGCTTTCGAGGAACCGTGCTTTGCCGGAAATACGTTTTTTCACGTTTCAGTTACGGCTTTTGTTGAAACCCACACAATCCTGAACCCATCCCGGTCAGCGTTTATCATTCATGAGAGTATGTGGATTGTATGTGAATAGTGAGAGGAAAATACCGGCAGGACAAACGTGCAGACAGGACAGTTAGGCAAGACGATGACAGGAAGACAGACAGACTGAGGTTGAACTGCGGACTTAGATGTCTCTGTCGACACCCAAAGCAATGTACGTTAAGCACACTCGTCTACTCGTCCTGTCAGTGAGGCCCGCTGGAGTCGATGGCAGACCCTTAGGACAATTGGTCACCATTCACAGCTCATCCTTTTTCTTCGTCTCAAAAGCTTCCTCGCCTACAAAACTGCTTTCAAACTTTGTTGAAACAGCTTCTCCATACCTCACTGGGTATTAAACCGACACCAGTGTTAGAGGTCGCGACAGCGGGGGGTTCCTCCTCAAAAGTTGCGTCAAAGGAATCTTCAAGTTGATGCGACGACTCCCACCTCCTCCCGAACATCCAAACTCACTCCGCCACTCTCGGGGGCAGTCACGGGGAAGGACGTCGTCACTCCGGGGGAACAGTGGGCCATGGTGCAATGGCTGATGGTTAAAGCTCTGCCAGGGAGCAAAATATTTTGTTGATGCCGTGGCAAAATCTGGGACAGATATGTCGACTGAGCTGGTTAATGTCTCATAGGAAAGGTAAAAATGATGCTCACACGGCATTCTGGGATCTTTACAACTAGGCAACTACGTTCTGATTTCAGATAATCTCTTGCGGTGATCGGTTAAGAAGTCAATAGGATCCATCCACGGCAACAATTTTCACCATAAAAACAAAACGGCTACCTTCATTAAATACAGGGAAGTTGGACATTTACAACAAACATTTCTATAGAGTTTTAACCTTTTTTTTCGTTCTTTTCAGTCCTTTCTCAATTTCCTTGAAACTGTTCACCTCCTTAAAGAAGCAGACATAGATCGCTGTTCTTCTCCAAGTAATGATTTTTGTTTCCTACTTGTGAGAGGTCAAAATATTGTTTTCTCCCCTCTTCCACCCATATTCTTACTTTATGAATGGCACGACTGCGTAACACAACGACAAGTGTACACACACACACTACCCTGCAGCAGAAGATGACAGGGTGAGATTACATCACAGCCCCACACCTCCGCCACACACATTATCCAAACCTTGGTTGTTGTAATTGAAAAGCCGTGTCGAGACTTCGAATCGAAAATGTGGAAAAGATGTCAAATAAAATGAAGATGTCAGTTAAGGAAGCTGATTTTAGTGCTCCTGACTTCTCTCCTTTTTCTTGTAAGGAAGCTGTCCTCCTCTTGCAAACTGAGATTGAAACCTGGTGGAGGAGGGCAATAAATGGTAAGGAACTTTTTACTGATTCCGTTAGAACGTGGAAGATACGATTACGAAAAAAAAAAAATCTTTTGCTGTAGTCTGCAGTGATACATCCGGGGCTCAAGAGGTCGATACCAGTCGCAATCAAAGTCTGGATTTGGGTTTGGGAAAAGTTTAATATAAAGCAAGGGTGGGGAACCTTTCTTCTTTGTCTACTCACAGGCATACGCACAAATAAACTCACGATTCCTAATTATGATTCACTTAATATAAATGTACTTCGCTATGAAAAGAACTCACATACAGATTTACTGAACTTCGAGTATCGCCTGCGGTTGCCTCGGTCGGTAAGGATCAAATGATTTCGCGGACCGGACGTTCCCCGATTCCCCGGATGTAAAAGATGCAGAAACCTCGCATATAGTGATATAGTAGACTGAGGGAGGGACAGAGTAAGGGGACGGGACTGTGGGTGGGTGGTGTGTCGCTGTGCAGAGCAGGGAGAAATTTGTGGAAAGGAAATGACAGCAAATGGGACATAAATTACTGGGGAGGATGGAGAGACAGAACAACATTACCTTGTAACAGACAGAGACAGAGAGAGAATTCGAACTTCAAAGGGTAGTGTGTAGCAGGTGACCTATGGAGAGAAGAGATCGTGTGTGTGTGTGTGGTGGGTGGGGGAGGGGTGGACGAAATACCAGAAGCTGATAAAGAGAGAGAGGAAACGAAGGTAGAAGTACAAATGAAGCTTTATTATTCTAAAATAATATAACTGAAGTCAATGTTACTTTTTTGGTAAAATTCTGGTGAAAAAAAGTGGGGTGTGGATGGCTGATGTTAAGAACGAACCAGAGTATTTTTTTACACTGCGTCCGGTTCGGGGTATTTGCTGTACAGGTCTACCCGCTGCTGTATCCGAGGGCAATGACCAAATGTCACATGACGACTAATAGTCACTAGCTGGAGGAAAACAAACCTTTGTCTTTCAAGTAACTGCCGCCATGACCTGCTATACTGGAGTTGACCTGTTGTAATGGACTGCCAAAAATGTTACCACGAACGTATATAGAAACAACATTAGTCTGTGATTTTATGAAGCACCACACGTCACTTCCTGTCTACCAGTGCCGTTACCGTCTGTTTTGGTCTCTCGCAGCAGGAGACGAGAAGATGGCGGAGAGGACCAACAGTTAGAAGAGACAGGAACTGCGTGGGGAGAAAGAAAAGCTCGTTGGCCTTAACTCAAAGCACATGGCGAAGTCACCTCAAGCAATCAGTTTGAAGTATTGCAGCGGAAGGGCTCTTAGAACTACTGGAGTTGGAAGGCTTGTCAGAGCCGATGGAAGCCATCTTGATGATGTAAGAATTTGGGCATCAAAGGGAAGCTGTAGGTGTGCCACCTAATCTTGCTGCTAATTCTCTGCAAAATGGAATTCTCGTTTGCATCTTATCATCGTAGATGACGTGTGTGGAGTTGGGGATAAGGGCAGACGATACCTTCAGTCACTTGACATGTTGCAAACCCCGGCGAGTGCGTGCGTGCGCAAACATACACCCCCATCTACCCACTCATATATGTTAAATAATTGATAGAAGGTTGAAAACTCACACAAAAGGAGATGGGAGCAAGACAATCGAAAAAACTGCGACACGAACAAGCAGATGAGTGTAACGGAAACGGAAGTTGCAACACAGAGAGAGAGAGAGAAACGGATGACAGAAACCAGAGACGACAGGCTTTGGAAGAAAGTTTTTTTTTTCTGAAACGAGGGGAGTCCAACATTAAGCACTGATAGTCTCCAGCTTCTGAAACCCCTCTGGACGTGCAAAAAGCTCATTTTTGCATAAAATCACAGTTTTGTTTTGCAAAGTTGGAATTCTTTCTTGGGAATAAGCCCGCCACCGGCATATTTACCCATTTCCGCAACAATTCCTTGATTCAACAAGCATCTTCTTCGCATCCACTTTATGCTGTGTCCTTCGACCTGTTAATTGTTCCAAGCGTTGTTAATTCGCTGGATTAAAAACCGGGCCTCGAGGGATGGAATTTCGTTCACATGGCTAGAACGTTTCTACACGTCACTGGAAACTTTCCACACGTGGCTGAACACTTTCCAAGCTTGGCTTGCGACTCTCACGCGCCACTGCACCAGCAGTCGGTCCCTGACTGCGTCAGGTACACCGCCGTTGATTGCATGACGTCAGATTTCTTCTAGGCGGTTGGCCTTTCCCTCTTCTCTTCCTCCTTTTTCAGGATTATCTTCGATCTCATCACATTTCATCCCAGCTGAATCGTAGATTAGCATTATGTCGTCACTGCTCTGCGTCCTGATGTTGCAGTTGTTGCAGTCCATCATCATCATCATCATCACCATCACCACCATCATCATCACTTAGTATCCAGGTCTTATTTTGAGTTTATTCCATCTTTTTTTCAATTCAAGAGTCATTTTCCCTACTGTGTCCTGCTCTTCATCCTTCTATTCTAGTCGTCCTCAATCACACATTCTTACTCTGTCACTGTAACTGCCTATTACCTTCATACCTCTTGATTAATTCCTCTCTCACTTAATTTTCATCTGTGCATAGACATACCTTTTGGCTCTTCTCACTTGCTCTCATTTTATTTCTCTGTAACTTTGTGAATACCTTCTGTTTTTTTACCAGATTTTTTCATAGGTACTAATACCTCTTCCCATAAAAAAAATCAACAACCATATACAAACCATATTAAACATCTTTGGAAACGTTTCACATCCACTTTCATCATTGGCCTGTTTCTTTCATCTCCAGCCTCCATAAAGGTCGAGGAACCCCAGGCAAGCAGTAATTAATATCCTAAATCGTGTCTACCGTTAATTAAGTCAGGTCACGACCCCACTGTCGACACAAGCAATTACTCTCCTACTGGCCCAATCTTTAACTGATAATCTCTGGCTTGACCGTCGGTCCTTCACCTGCCAGTGGTCACTTCATTATCTCATTTCTCTTTATCTTTCTGTCTCTCCCTCCCCGCTGTATCTCTCTCTCTCTCCTCTCTCCCTCTCAACACATATTAACACTATATTGGGGGTGGGGTAGATGGTTTAGACAACAAGACCGCCATTCTCACCTCTCCACGACCCGCCATTACGATCTGTCTTGCCCGAGGACGGAAGGATCAACGTGACTCTGTGAGACGCTTTCATTTCCCACAGGTTACTTCCAATCCCATTCTTCCTTCCGCTTTCTGGGGCAGAAAGTCTTCATTCTACCTCAAACGAAATTGTGTGGATGAGCCTGCGCCCGGCGGACAGTAAAAGAATGAACCCCACCTCCTCTTCCCAAAGCACTTGTATGTTCTCCACAAAGTTTCTTGCAAGCTTGTGTGTTCTCTTTGTCAGCATCCCACATTCCTATCTGCCAATTAGTTGTTGTTGTTGTTGTTGTTGTTGTTGTTGTTGTTGTTTAACTCGTAGTCATAGTCTGTAATCAAAACGTTGGATGCTCGTAGTCACGCTGTGGTCGAGTTGGCTGAATCCTCTCAGCCGTTATCCGCAGTGCTCAGCCACAGACATAATAGGTACGGAACCTCGCGCGCCCACAGCAGGGGATGTCGGGAGAACTTGTTTACCAAGCTCTCCATCTGAACACGGTAAGATGAAAAGATTTCAGATAACCTTCCCAATCTCCCCCCGCTGTATAGGGGACGGGAGGTTTAGATCATTCCACTCTAGTCCCAAGCCTCTTTCAGTTTCTTGTTTTTTTTTGTTTTTTTTTTACCCTCCTCCATCCTAACGGTAGACTTCGTCCCGCGCAACCCCATGGTCAGCGTGTGACACTTACTTCCCTTTAGGTCCAGCGTTTAGAGTGACGTCCCCTTTTGTCCTCCCAGGACTACCCCCCATTCCAGCCTTCCTCTCCTCCTTCCCTTACCCGAACGGGAGGCCATCTCCCACTGCCAACAGATCAACGTCAAACGACACGACGCCTACTGTGGCAGCCGCGCTGGTGTATTGCAAACTCGTTCATCATACCCACGGCTGCTCCAGCGCCCCCTCCTCCCCATGACTCACCCGAACAAAACTGCGGATCCGAATAGAAACGGACAACCTTTTTCGGCGGGTTAAAGCGTTTCATCAACTAGAAAAACGGGGGACGAAATGGATCGAGAGGACGAGAGGGGGTATTTTCGCCGAGGGTCGTCTCAGCTTTTTCTCTCTTTTTTTCTTTTTTTTTTTTTCAAACAAGACGGTGGCAGTGTCTGGGTCTTGTGAAAAGACAGCCGTCGATGTTGCCGCTGGCTCTGCCAAGGAAATCGGAGACTTCGCGAGAGGAGTTGATGGTGATAGTGGTGGTGGGGTGGTGGTGGTGTAAAATGGGGTAGAGGGGTGGTGGAAGAAGAGAAATGTCGACCTCGAGTATTGTGGCAAGCTGAGGAGCTCGGTATTTTAATGACAAGCCCAGCTCCCGATGCCTTTGGTCGAAGGTGAATAAGGTGACGCTCAGTTGCGAAGTTTTTGCGAAACAATTGCTGCTTGTCTGTCATGGCGCGAAGCATGAAGTGTGTATATATGTAAGCAAAGCAGAGCAAAACGGAGCAAAAGCAAGGCAAAACAAGTGATGGAGACAGGGGTCACCTCACCTACGAAGGTAACACGAGCATCAAGGGTCTTGCAGCAGCAATATTGTGTGACAACATGCTTCACCCATCCAGGGCAGTCTCATCAAGACAACAATGCTGATTAGGACACAGTAATAACAACCTCCATAATGACACCATTATTTGAAATGGCGGAAGTGCGGACGAGGTGATCTGTCACAGAACTAGCTTCATTTAGATAACATTAGATCTTAACTAGACAGTGTAGCCTTCAATCCATTTTTGGGGAGAAAAGAGATCGAGTGAAGGAGATTTATTAAATTTTGCAGCCGATTAGTTTGTCTGTCTGCTTAGGCGCAGTTAATGAATTCAGCGAGTGACAAGGGGAGACAAAATGAAATGTCGCCACGGTTATCAACCCTTTGAAACGGGAAGAAATTGAAAATCCTTCTTCGCCCTTCGTTTGCGTGTCTTTGTGTCCTGGTGTCTTCTCGTTGCCTCCAGAGGTGTGTGTGTGTGAGAGTGGGTTGGTGCGCTGGTGGGTAGCATTGGTGTGATAAATCTCTTTGTGCGTGTGTCTGTGTGTGAGAGTGCGCGAGTGCGAATCTTTCCCTCTATTATTCTTCGTCCACTGCTTTCAACAAATATCTCGATTCTCGTTAAGATGGATGACTTCAGCTGGTCTGCAAGTTGCCAGCTGGATAACGATTCCCATCCTCCTTCCTCCCCTTACCCACCATTCCAGTTTGCTTTTCATCTCAAGCAGGTTTCTCTCCTCTGCAAACTGTCTCAACGAACGTTTTCTTATCCCCGCCACCAAATATTTCTTTTTTTCGCTCGTCTACAGTTTAAAATATGGTTATTTCGTTGACAGTCCTCTCCTCCACAACAAACAAGCTGGCAAGCTTTTCTGTTTATGGAAGGTTTCCTGACTTTTGTTTGCTGGAGTTTTTGTAGTTTGCAGCAGCTCTTACTAACGTTTTATTCTAAAATTGTTGGAATCATCGGCAAAGGTAAAAGATGTTTTGCATGTTTGTTTTTAAAGGCATGGATATCAAACTAATAAATTTGTCTGTTACATCACCTCGAGTTTGCATTTCTCTTCGTTTTTGCAATAAAAACGAGAAGCAAAAATCTAGCTGTAAGTAATATATATGATTTAAAAAAATATTTATTTATTCAGTTACTTTGACTGTTGCTTTGTTCCTTTCACTACCCATCATACCTTTATAGCAACACTATATTCCTCGTTTTCCGTTTTTTCTGATAAAAAAAGCGGTCTGGGGACTCTTTAAAAGATGATTTCTTGGTATATCATTCTGGCGTTACAGCCTGAAATATGTTTTTAAAGTAAAGGCTATCCCCTAACTTTTTAAATGTCGTTAGGAAGTGAGATGTTAGAGACCACACAGGGCCAAGTTCTAGAGAGCATGGTTCCCTCTCCCTCGCTGCCGTACCTTTCCCAACCCTCTTGCGGAGTCAGATACCCATTCCCAACAGCTAGGTCGACTGGGGGAAGTTATGGCCCGTTACACGGGTATCGAACCAGCGCACCTCTCGGTTCGGACCCCAGCGCTGTAACCACTCGGATTTCCGCTTTCCCCTAAAATAGTACAAGGGGTTCAAAACAAAACAAAACAAAAAAACAAAAAACAAAAAAAAACAAAAAAAAAACCCTAACAAACAAGCAAACAAAATTCATGAAAGAAGTAGGTGAGGAGACTGAAATTAAGAGAGAAAGGAAATGCAGCTCACAGACTACTCCACCCAGGCACTGACGAGGCCTTCGGTGCTCAACAACGTACAAATCTGTCATCACGCCTGACTGACTTGTTTGGCGGCAAATATCAAAGGCTGAAGACCTATCCAGAACCAGGCAGACGCAGCCCCCAACAACTGCCAGGAAGAAGAAGACTCCCAGGTCTAAAAATAAACATCTTTTGCTCAGGGCAGGACGAAGCTCCCCCGCTCACCTAATCTCCCCCACCAAACAAAATGAAAAGGAAAAAGGTGGTGCTGAAACGGCACATCTCCAGTTCTTGGCCGGTGAGGTCTCAGATGTGACTACAAGGCAGAAGGCGAAAGGCTGGGATGGTACAAGCATCGACCAAGGGAGAGGGTCTCTCAGCCAAAGATATTGTTTTCATCTGCACGCAGGTTTGCCAGGCCTTGCGCGCGGAAACTCACCCTCCAGGCTTCGTCTTGAAAACTGTTTTACTTTCAGGGCAGGTGCCAGTTGCAAACAAACAGCAAACGTTTTGGTCTGATCGAACAAGCTAAGGCAATTGAGGCTGAAGACATTTATGGTGCCGAACGTTGTCGGAAATTTAGGTTCAAAAAAAAAAAAACCGACCTTTTTCTCATTGAGCCCTCCAACCCCTCCCTCTCCCCATCCGTCCGTCTCCTTGTGGAGTATGCGGGGAAAAATAATCAAAATAGGTAAACAAAAAATTGCTATGGTTTGACTTCTGGTGTAATGCCTCATCAAAAGCTCATCAGAGTGTGCGATCCTCGCAGATTTCTCCATCATACGCACCCGGTTGAACCGCGCATCTCTTGGCACAGCTCGTTCTGAGGAACTATCACTGACGAGGGAGCTGACTGGCGTATTGTTCTTGACTCGCGTCCCATGGATGGGATCCTCTGAGATCCCGGCTCTCAGAGTGGCGATAATTAACGAGCGTATGCGGGGCCCATTTATCCAACCGTTTTACCCTCCCAAACCCCCCTTTTTTTCTTTTTTTGGCGCGTGTGTGTGCGCGCGCGACGCTGATAGATGCTGTCAGCTGCTGGGGGACGTAACGAGGTAGATTGGCCACCAAAAGACACCGCTGTCAGTCAGCCAGCCACAGGCGTGAGCAGTGCGCACTGACTTGTCAGTTGAGGCAATGGAGTCAGGGTCGTGCGGGTCTGGGGCCTTCTCCATGCACAGGTTTTGACTGTGTGTGTGTGTGTTGCGATCGCTGTTCGTACCTGTGGAATTCCGGAAATTATAGGGATCCCCTTCTTTACCAAAACCCAAGCATCTGATGGAGGAGAGACGCCATTTTGCTCTTTGATGCCAAACTGAACAGCTAGCGATTCTAGAACTGAACAGTCAGTCGTCCCTTGACCGGCACCTATCGTTGTTGGAAGCACTAACAGGACCCACCACTCTTGCCTGTTATGGACGTCCACTACCTTCCAAGGTGCCTCGAAGGATAGTCTACGATACTGTGTCGTTCGGGGTCACATGACCAAAGAAGACCATCTTACGTCTCTTGACTGTTGAAAGTAGAGGATCCTGGTGTCCTACGAGTGTGGTAATCTTGTTTCGTAAAAAGTCATTGGTTCTATGTTCTCTGTAAGAGCATCTCCTCAGGCATTTGTTCTCACACACACGCACACACAGAGAACGCGCTAGAATGCGTCTGTCGTTGCGTGTGCATGTGTGTGTGTACGTGTACACGGAGCGGCCAAAGGGGGACACGGCTTGGGAGCATACTCGCCATTCTGACGAGGGCAGACCGCATGCCACACCGCTCCCTGCGTTTACTTTCCTTTGCCCGAGCCTGCACCGCAGGAACACCGCCACGCTTCAGGTTTGGGGATGAAGGGGAGGGGGACGGGTTGGTGTGGGGGAGAGAGTTGGGAGGTGGAAAAGACGGTTGTAAAAGAAGCGGCTGGCTGCCTTTGGAGTCCTTTTCATGCACGTGCGTGCCTTTACGTGAGCGCTAGACTCACCCTGTTTGTTGGCCTGCTTTTCTTCTCCTCAAAAACCCGTGCGTTTCAACGACGTCGGTGTAGAAGCCCCCTTAAAACCCCGAAAAAAACCAATACCCAAAAGGTAGTACTTGAGACACACATGACTCGATCATCTCCCCTATCACCAGAGCACCAAACGAGATAGCCCTCAAAACATCCGAGACCCCAACAGCAGCTCTCGATATGCACCTGATACATTCAGACCATAACATCAACCCCCAGAGATACATGGGACACATCTGGACCCTAACATCAGCCCCTAATACATTCAGACCACAAAATCAGCCTCCGAGATATGCCTGAGACATTCAAATCCCAGCATCAGCCCCAGAGATACACCTAATACGTTCAGACTCTAGCATCAACCTCAAAGCTACATCTGAGCCAAAAATTGCATCTGGTTGAAGAATTTCTAGACTGTTCTTCGCTACATAAACTATGACTAGTCATAGAAATGCACACTGGCTGGCTGGTTGTCTGGCTGACTGGTCTGTCAACGACCAAATCGCTCACGTCAGGACATTGCTTTCCTTGCGATCGTGGCATCCACACAGACAGTCCCTACGGGTAGGGGGTCCTGGTGGTCACCCCCCAGCGCCAGCAGGTCGTGTCAAAGATAAAGGCCGGGTCGACTAAAGGCCGTCCAATCAGAGGGCGACTTTTAACAGTCCGTCAAATCTCTTTGTCTAAGGATGAAACACGAGCGGTTCCAAACATCCTGCTGCAAGACAAACGCGATGCGAAGAGTCGAGGCCGGACAGGACGCCATCTGGAGGCAATCATGCGCAAGTTGCAAGGTACACAGCCGGCCAGACGGCCAAGTTATCTAGGGACTAGCCAAAGCCAGGCCTTGGAGAAGACCAGTAGAAGAATGGCTCCTGGTCGGACCAGCACTGCCGCGAAGTTCATTACAGAGGCACTAGCACTCAGAGTAGGTGGCTAGCACCTCGAGGGTATGGCGGAAGTGGCGGTGTAACTATTCACGGGTAATCGACTTCTCTGGTCAATACCAATGTAATTTACTGCGGGATGAGCTTCGTT
>SRHC01000612.1:58856-92470 GCA_004794325.1 Pomacea maculata
TACCAATGTAATTTACTGCGGGATGCACTTCGTTCACCAAGTTCCAGCAGCCAGGACTCGAAAGTCTCGTTCTTACTCAGTTTAAACGTTATCACAAATCGTTTCTAACTATTATGCATTTTTTGTAAAAAAAAAAAAAAGTTTCAACATAAATCCTCCCATTTGTAATTCTGATTGAAAGCTAGAAAATTATAGCGACATTTTGGAAGGCAGTTCCTTACAATTTTATTTTATTTATTTATTTTTTATTTTTGCGGAAACCACTAGTACAACACAGCCAAGTTCTTTTTCTGGAGTGGTTCAGTGGGTGATCATAGCTCCTTGTCCTTTGTAGCTGTTCAAAATCTGGGGCTACAATCGTCTTAGTTCCGTTGTCCTCGATCCTGCTTACTGAAACTATCGTCCTCAGTGTCGTATCTCCACAACTTATTAGACTAATGCCTGTCTGCCTGTTAGAAGAGTCTGTAAGTGCCGATTAGTGTTTGTATTTGGTTGGAGGGAGAAATCGCTCCTCGGTAAACTTTAGTGCGAGTGACACGATGCATTCTGTCTACACCAGCTCGGCTTTTCTGTCTACATTGATTTTGGGAAAAGAGATTATAAAGGTTCTCCAATTGTTCACGCCTACCACAGTCTCATTTGTAGCGGCCAGACTAAGTCTAACAGAATCCGTCATATGTCGTCTGGCGGCCAACGTCTCTATCAGCATCGATCCCATCGCCAAGAACGATCAGTCAGATCCCGCACCACCAGTGGTGCAGCTGGGTAGCTTCCCTTCGTGCCTCCTCCCCTCCTCCCTTCCTCCCTCCCCACGGTTTTCCTCCCGAGTTGTGTGACGTTGACGTGTCAAGGTCGCGTCGCTGGAGAGAAGGGGAGAGAACTGCGTTGGCTGGAAGTCGGTCATGGCCCCTTGTGGGCGACAACGGCAGGATATGAAGTTTGTTCATTCCTAGACAAGACATCAATAATTTCTGCGACAATTTATGCACACAACAGTTTATCTTATCTACATGGTGTCAAGTTATCAACGATTTGCGCCTGAGAGAATTAAAAAAGACCAAGACAAGTTAAATCAACTCTACTGACGAAAAGATTAACTGACCTCCACACCATCAGTCACATCATACGACATACATTCACACGTCATTGGTTGATGATGCTGACCCGGAATGTTATCTCCTGATTATTCGTTACTTTGCAAACTTTTTTTTTTCTTTTCTTCGACGATATCCCGTTAGTGCTGGACGACTACAATGTCGATGGCAGCTGTTTTTAGTATCCGCCTGCTTCCTCTTAATACCTCAGCTCTGCCCTGGTCAGACGGCTTGTGAAAGCCCGGCCCTGGACATGATGCCGATGCCCATCACGGCCTGCTAACGGCGTCCTGGCACGCACCTCGCTGTCCCAGACAATCTACAGCATCGCCTGCTGGACACACGTTATCTCCCTTTCACAGGGTGTAGCGCCTAATGGCTCTGTACAGCCTCGTGTCTGACTTTGTGTCGAGGGGCACACAATGCACTCTCAGACCTTTGGATACATTAGGTCCAAAGCTTGTGAAACGTGTAGTCTTTCTGTTGACTTTCCTTCATTTAGGTGATTTTTTTTTTTGGAGAGGGAAGGGTTTAGGTGTGATGATGAATATCCGGTGAGGTATGACTTTGTAAAGTTGAAAATTGTGAGGTGCATACATTACAAATGTGAGCATGAACGCATGAGCGAGACAATACGAGAGAGAGATCGACAGACGGCAGCAGACAAGAAGAAAAAAACCCCAGAAGGTACACAGGGATTCAGCGGTATAAACGAGTCGACACGCTACACCAGAACAGCAGGCGCTAACGAAAGAAAGATCTCGAAACTAACGTGACGTAGTCACAAGCAAGAGAGAGAGAGAAAAAAAACCTCTCACTAAATGCGTCCCCCAAACTAGCAACAATGTTGCGCGAACAAGCTTGCTAATGTTGACACCGACGACAGCCCCCAGGCTCCTGTGAGCGCATGCGCGTTTGTCATGACACCTGGCGAGCGGATGCTGCAGTCCAGTTAGTGCCGACAGGGAGCCTGATTGTAATGTGGACTCTCTGGCGCCGGCTAACCTCCAGTACCGAGTAATCCCCGAGTCAGATGCTAGCCCTATAGTCACAGACTGGCAGTGTCGCGAATTTTCTGACAGTTGCGAAAATGAGAAAAATTTTTAATGTTGCCATGTCTAAAACATTGCAACACTGTATACTTTTGTGGAATTCTCATTTCCTTTGTCAGCTTGTGTTTGTTAATCAAGAGATCGTTGCTGCTTAGCGCCTGTCACCAATACAGTGAAGATTGGCTTTCCTGAGTTCAGATCTCGTCTCAGGCACGCTGCTCTTTTTTGCATGTCGCACTTGTTCACAGGGTTAGCTGCTATGCCGTGGTATAGCCTTAGTTCCTGGCTCGGAATAAGACACCAGTATCTCCGCCTCCCAATTTTCACTTGTTCGTTGTTGCCTGGTGAATGCAAGTATATGGTGGATGAAGAGCCAGGAGACAAGTCAGTCGTCAAGACCAACGACGAGGACCCCGACCAATGACGTATCAGATGTAGTAGTATGCCCAATATTCCTAGACTCTGCAGACTACCAACCTCTTCGTCCATCTTGCTAATTAATGCTACCTCTCGCGACATACACAAATAACAAAAAAATCACGACAAAAAATGAAATGTTATGGACATTCCCTGGGCTACTCCATTTCGTCATTCCTTTAATTAGAAGCACAAACAAGTTTGTTCTTGCGGCGAGTTAATGATGAAAGCTGCGCCGTTTCTTTCTGTTTTCGGGATTTTTTTTTTCAAATTTATTTGTGTAAGCTTTTCTCATCGCATCATCAACATGACGCACAGACATAGCTGCACGCTGGGACCTGGACCGAGGGCCTTGATGTGACGCATGTCTGCGAGTTACATGCCCCTGGCACCACCCAGCGGCCCGTTGGCGCGAGCTTCGTCATCCCTGTGGATGACATAGAGAAATGTCGCCTGTCCTAATCCCAGCTATTTGACGCTTTTAATTTTGACAGCAGCCGCAGTAGGGCGTCCAGACAACAGGACGCGCGTAATTGGCGACGCAAACAGGGGCATTGATTCGATGTAATTGGCGAGAGAACGAGAGAGGAGGAAAAACTAATAACGAAATAGAAAATATTAAGAAAACAAGGGGAGGGGAGCAGTACACAGCCATCACAAGAAGCCGAGTGCTCGGCATAACACCTGCCTGCTTACTCGTGCGTGGAATGCAGGTCACGGTTTGAATATAGCTTGAGAGGCGGGAGAAGGGGGGAGGCAGAGCGGCGGAAGGGAGGCAATAAAAGCGGTGATGGTGATGTCGTTGGGAGGCGTCCTGTCTTGGCGCAGTCTGCCTGAGCCACTTGTGTTTGCTGCGACGGAGGGTTATTATGATAGTGGGGCGGAGGGATGTGACTGGAGGCAATTTTGCGGCCGATACAATAGGGGGTAATAGGTTACTGTACATAACCGTGTCCTGAGTAGTGTATGTGATTGTCTAGCCGAGGAATATGAACATCTTTCGTACAAGCGTACTTAGTTCAAAATGAGAAAGTCATTCAGTAGCCAATTTTTAGGAACATTTAAAAAAATTATAATTATTCATTGTTTCAAGGTTCCTACAGGGGTAGAGGGAGCTCTCGACAAGGCTGGGAGAAGACTATGTTGCTGGCTTCGCCTCCACACCCAACATGTCTGTCATGTATCTCAGCCACCAGCTCGCTGTGGCGTACGTGTGTGTGTGTGCGCGCGTGCGTACACCTGACGGTCGTGCCGTACGCTTTACATCACAAATAAGGCGGTCCAGCACGCAGCAGGTAGTCGTGAGCTCGTGCGGCCCCTAGTCTAGCCCCAGATACTAATGCGATCTGCGTGTGGGCTCTGCACGCTACAGAGGTCAGAGGTCGAGGGATGGGTGGAGGGGGCGAGAGCGAAAGACGTGTGTGCTGGTGGGGTGGGACGTAGTAGGGACACGGAGGGACCTGGCAAGGGCGTGGGAGGGGGGAAGGGTGAAAGCCTTTGATCTTGAGTACCGCTTGCAGCCTCTTCGTCCTGCGAGGGGAGCCTGCCTTTGTCTCGCTGTCCGTGCCCTCCACGCGCGCAGTCCCAGGGAGCATCGGGGTCTGGAGTCTGGGGCGTTTGCTTTAAAGGTCCTCATTATCTCGCTCCTCAATCGCACAGCATCCCCCTCCCCCCTGTACACGTCTTAGACTAACGTTGAAGGAAGAAGCCGCCATCCATCCTCTGAAGAGGCTGCCATGACGTCACGAGGGTGACGAAGACGGGGACATGGTTCGCGTTCTTGCTCGTGAAACCAGAACGAGGCCTATTGGTACTGAACTGTATATCAGAAGGTCCGTTAATACTAGATTTTAAATTCCCTTATTTACGATTAAAATAATTCACGACTGATTCTGGATTTTTGCTTGAGTTCTGTTTTTGTAATTGGCAAGATTGCCAATGGAGCTTGTTTGCAATGTTTCAGACTATTTTTGATTAGCAGTGTGGATGGGTAAAACAACAGGTTATGAGAGAGACCAAAGGGTTATTTTTATTTTCTACACACACACACATGTAGAACTTTGATTTTCCTGCTGACTTGAATAATTCGCTTTGCCCGATATATTTTTCTTGTATTTGATGCATGCATTCCTATTTCTAGCATTTCATTGCCACCAACCTATCTTATTTGCTTTGCCTCATGAATAATTTGCAATCTGTCAACATACCTCTGGCATTTGTGTATCAGCAACCCATATAACATGTTTCGTCCAAACATAAATATTGCACAGTAGTATGTATCTCTTGCATTTGTGTCACTATGCTGTATAATTTGTCACAGCATCTACAATTTGCTTTGCCTCATATGAATATATTGCATGGTGTTAACATTCATTCTTGTATGTTTATTGTTTTGAATGATATTAAACATAATTTTTCCTTGTACTGAAATTAAGAAATTTCTGTTATATCTGTCTTCACAAATGCGATTTGTTGTCTACAGACATTTAACCAGAACACAGCAGTAGAAAAAAATTGACCTTTTATGTGTGTACATTCGTTTAAAAAAAAGGGAAAAAATAATTTAATAATACAAAACGACAATTTGACTTTTTTTTAGGAGCACTCTTTCTCAACCATAAAGTCCACGAGGCCTTGCTTTGGAGAGCTGAAAGAGTCCCGCGTGAATAAGATCGTTTGACCTCTTGCAAAAACAAGGGACCTCAATCACCGAGCACGTTTTGTCCTCTCTCCCGCCCTCCCTAATCTATTCAAAGAAAAAAAAACTTTAATCTAAGCTGTACACAAGGAAGTATAACTCTCGTTGCCTGAAAAGCTGTAAACAACCTGCACTCTGTCTCGGTAGATAATTCACGCTTAATTCCCCTCCCCTACCCTTACAAAAGAACAGCTCTCAACTTTACAAACCTCGGTTGGGACATGTTGCATGACCTGGTCAGAGAGTGTATAGAAAGATGCATGTATGATGTCTACTGCTCATTCATGCAGAATGTGTGTGAAATTATTGCCCAAGAGTCAAGAGTGTGTGAGCATGTGCGTGAGAGAGAGAGAAAAGGGGAAGGTTTGTGGGGAAAATGTCAGACATTGTACTTATATTACACGATTATCCTTTCGATGACAGTGTGGTCAGCAGTATGATCAGGTACAAAAGGGTTTATCATCACGTACTGAAACTAACCCATCTGCAAAGAACCCCAATGGTGCAATCAAGTTTATTTGCCCTTTGATTATCACCGTGTGTCGAGCAGGTTTCAAATTCTCCGATGAATGAAAATTTAGTTCGCTCATCGCACTGTGTGAAGCAGGATTTATATTCATTCATCATACTGTGTGAAACAGACTTTAAGCTCATTCATCATACTGTGTGAAACAGGCTTTACAGTCGTTCATCATACTGTGTGAAGCAGGCTTTACGTTCGTTCATCATACTGTGTGAACCAGGCTTTACGTTCGTTCATCATACTGTGTGAAGCCGGCTTTACGTTTGCACGACGAAGGCTCGACGCCGGTTTCGCCAGTCGTTCGCTACCTGCCGTGGTCCTTTGCACAGCAACGCCTGAAGAGGAGCCTTGCCAGACGAGATGAGGGCCCGGTGGCTGTTGCCAAGCGATCGCGTGCAGCGAGAAGTAAATTAGATTTGAAATTTAATCCGACTTCTGTCAGGCGCTTTGGCGAGGGCTCCGTGTGAAGTCTCGGGCCTGGGCGCGCAGCTTTGTGGCTCGGCGTCCATGTGTGTGCTTACGCGCTGAGCACAATTTCCGAGGACTGAGTTAAGAATCGAAAAACATTTTCACGCAAAACGATGGCATCGCTTTTCAACTGGTTATCTTTGGGATTCAGAGGCAAGGAGCGGTGGGGATGCCCCGGGGGCCAGGGGAGGATGCCGGGGGGGTTGATGGACGGGAGGAACACTGTGCACGTGGAGAGTGTTTAAATAATTTTTTGAGTGACTAGTGAACATATGCAAATATGACTTCGGTCAGACAAGAGAGTGTGAACACTGAGTCTTCTTTCAGCTTTTCTCATCAGACTTTATAACTGTTGTTGATCTTAATGTTTTTATGAGTTGTATATGGGTTATTTTCAGTTTAAATGGTCTACAACCTGGGTGTTTAAATGATCAAAAGTAAACATATTTGAATGATATGGGGTAGCAGAGACATAAAAACTCACAAATGAAAAAAGAACAGAAGTATTAAGTTGACTAGTTAGTTTTTACTCTCGCCTGTATGTGTCAGTTGAGTCGATTAGCTGCTGTAACTTTAGAAAACAAGAAAGATTCTTAAAGTTCGTTAAATAAGTAAACAGAGAGGCAGATGGATAACCGAGAGGACAACACAAAAACACAAGGAGGGAAAATGAGCAAGTGATCAAGCTTAACCAAACATCCGCTCTCTCCCTCTTTCTCTCACTCACACATTTGATGAATATCGATTAGCTAGCGACTATCTAGATTCTAGAACACTATGCTGACTATCCTCCATATTAAATACAAAATACCCTTTAGGACAGGGCGCTGTCGTCTATTACTATAGTCGTAAAGAAGTAGCAGCAGCAGCAGCCATATTTAACCCCTCATATTTAACCCCGAGGCTGCGCGAAACACCGAACATGCATACCAGGAACACTAACTCGAGCTGTGATGTTGCAAGACTTCAGTCGATGCCTAGATCTCTACCTGTTGCAGTTGTAGTAGTAGAAGTGATGATAATAGTAATACAATAATCACCGGGATGAATTTTAAAGGCCAAATAAAATATGTAGAAGGTATTGCCGAAGGTACCTTCGGTTAAGTCTGTGGCGTGCTGTGTGACGTCAGCGAGGGAGAGGAAGTGTCGGCCATTGTTCGGATTTGAACTCAAGTTATCGGTGGTGTGTCGTTTGTCGGATCAGTGATATATATTAGTGATAACATTCAAGGTGGCTGTGAGCAATGTCCAACCATATTGCCTCAGCTTACACTGGGTCGAGTTGACGTCATCTGGGACGAGACTTCGTTGAAGCAACGGAAAGAGTCCCGAGTAATTTCTCTTATTAAACACAACAATAAAACAGTTAACTTTTTCCACATGAACAGACACGAAAATAGACAAGACTCAACCTGATCCTACTCTTTACGAGATTCTAAGCAGTTTTATTTTACCTTTACAATCCCTTTAAGCCCGTAGTCTGGTTTCAGTGTACACACTGTTTATTGTAACATAATCAGCCAAAAGCATGTTTGCTGGGGTGCGCATGCGCATTACTCTGTATCATGCCGTGACAAACTCACGCACGCACGCACGCACGCAAGGGGTAAGTTCACCATGTGTTATGCATGGAGAACAAGTACCCCCGTGTCATGTGTCTGACAAGCGTAATAACACAAGCATGGAATCGATCCCCCGCACTTATAAATTTAGCCGCCGGGACAAAAGTTCACACATTGGCACGTTCACATTTGCACTCATGCACGACGCCGCTAGTCACCGCAGTAAAGGCAAAGGTAAGCCCGTAACCTTTTCGGTCGTTGGGGAGTGAGGTGTTGTGACAGCATTTGTCTCGAGACTTTCTTTTTTCCCCCCATTTTTGTTGAGTAGTACCCATCTCCTCCGCCTTTTTCTACAGGAGCACGGTACTGCAAACCTCGAAGGTAACGACCGGCTGGGTGTATACGGGTGGGGATGGGGTTGGGAAATACCACACTTCAATATTAGTCAGCCAGGAAAGCAGCTTACCTGTCCCTCCCTCCGAGGGGAGGAGGTCGTGGAGGGAATCGTAATACGAGTCACACAGTGCGAATCTCTCGATCTGACTGACTGCATACAGTTGCATGACCTCGACTACCTGGCGGACAATGGGAAAACTGTACACACGGAGGTTTACAATGTTGTCTCTCGTGAAGTCTCGCGTGGTACGCCAACTCGTCTTTGTTTTGCTTGCTGCGTGGACTCAAAGCTGTTCACACGGAAGAGTGGTTAGTTGGGACGACAGGATGGAAACAAATCTGTGCTTCTCGCTTCACAGCACCGACAATGCCACGGGAAAAGGAAGCCATTGAGAAATTCCACTTCTGTGTCCATAAAATCACTGAACTGTACACAAATTAGAAAAACTGCATAACAACAAAGCGGTGTCATTAACAAAATGACTTTTGCTTAATTAAACACGTGTGAGTGCAGGAAGTAAGGGATGAATATACACCGTAAGTAAATTTTAAAAAATCCGGTTGCAGAAGTTGTCACTCGTTGTTCTCGAAACAAGTTTTGCAGTGATTCGTCAACATTTACTCACCTGCAGCTTAAACTAAAGCGAGAAATTTGTATTTACTCGCATGAAGAGAAAAGGGTCTACTGAAACTTACGTGACAATACGTATCGCGAAATATATAATAATGATGACAATTGTACACACCTTATTTCGCACCATCATAATATGCTTACATTAGAAGCAACAACTTATCCCTTATACTCTTCTGCAGTGTCATCGTCACAACATGTCCTTGAGTCATCGTCGACACTTCATGTCCTTGAGTGAGGTTCGCCTTGTACAAGGACAGGAACGTGCGAAGTCAAAACCTTCCTTGTATTGTCTTTCGGTGCAGCCGGTGCAGCCAGAAAACACTTGTAAGATGAAGCGACGGTTGCACCCTTGAAAAAACGTTTGTCATCGTCTCATTTGTCTATTCCGTACAGCTGTTCATTCCCACCTGACCTCACCAGAGTATCTTGAGCGTATTGCTCGTGCTTAAGACGAAATATTACACCACTGTAGCGAATTATATACGATTAATGGGAATGGACTCGTTGACAGAAACCTTAGGACGAGAGAGAGAGAGAGGAACAATCTCTTGCACCTTGCTGTTCATCAAAATTCGACAACTTGGTTTTAAAGTTTTATATATAAGCAAGTGTACACAGAGGTGAAACGAGATAAACAACTTGGGGGCGGAGGGGAGGGACCAAGTTATCCTATGAGGACCGAAGGGTGCAAATGAAAGAAGCAGCAAAGTCTGTAAGTTTGTGAACGACTATAAACGGCAATATCTGCAGAGATGTTGATGTGTTAGCAGAGACAGAGATGAACGCACACATATGGATGTTCAAAATCCTATTTATGAACACACACACACATGACAAATATACACGAGTGCAGAGAGAGAGAAATGTACAATGAAAAACAAAAATCCTGCTGCAAACGTTGAATTGCAAAGTGAGAGCAACCTCGCCTCAACTAGTCGAGAAGCCGAAAAAGTTCACTGGGGTTAGCTACACAGATTAGATTAGTGAGCAGCTGTTATCTACTCGCAGTACGGGGAAGTTGGGTGTGATGATAATAAAACGCACGTGACAATAAGCATCGACACACACACCACACACAAAAAGGGATGAGAGAACGCGTAAACGAACAGATTTCTTTATGCTTTCAGTCTGTCGCACCAAGATATTTTGACACTAGAAGCAGCTTCTCTCCCATGAAATTACTGTTTCGGCGCCACTACCTGTCCTTCAATCATCTTAGCCAACTCATCTCCTTGAACTTTATCTGCTTTGTGCAAGGACAAGAACGTGCCATCTAAAATCCTTCCTCGTGCAGCCGTCCCCCATAAAAAAAAGAGAGAAAACGCATGGGGAAGATGGTGCCCCGTGATACTCAAGTTGCACACCCGAAAAACGCTCGTCATGGTCTCGTCTGTCGATCAAGGGCATCTATTCGTTTTGCGCCCGACCTTAACTGAGTATCTTGGTGCAGTTTGCTTGTACCTGCGATGAAACGCTACACCTGTCTTTAATTAATGTGGACTCGCTGACAGAAACCTTAGTCTTCGAATTTATAGGGCGCGCGGAGCGACATGAAAGGGAGACGGGTAGAGTGAAATAAAAATCACGTTGAAAAAAAATTGCATCACTACTACCAAAAAAAGAAAACAGTTTGCGATGACTTGCAAATGTGTTTTACTGAGCTGCAGTTTTGAATAACACGAGAAACTGTTACTTTCTCGCAGGGTGGAAAAATTGTGTAAGAAAAGTACAATACGTATCGACAGGCATATATATATATACACCTTTATTTACAATGTGTGTCGACATACATGTGTACACACACTCTCGTCACACTGCAGGACGGAGAGACGGGGATATCTAGCAGATCTGCCCTCCACAAGTGACAGCAATACACCTTTACATGTAAAACCGTCGTTGGCGTTGTTTTTAGTTCAATCAGTACACAGGTAGAACCATCAGTACACAGGTAAACCCATCAGTACACAGGTAGAACCCTCAGTACACAGGTAGAACCATCAGTACACAGGTAGAACCATCAGTACACAGGTAAAACCATCAGTACACAGGTAAAACCCGACAAGATGTCGCCCCTTGTGAGCGACTATTGCTGACCTCAAATGTGCCTGTCATCGGCTCGACTTCAGGTCGCCGACAGCTTTTTCATTCGCACCTGCCCTGACCTAAATATCTCGTGCATTTTATTAGCATCTTGTAAAGAAACGGTACACCGCTGTCTTAATGTGAATGGACCCGTTGACAGAAACCTAAGTTCTCGGGTTTGTAGGGTGAGAAGGAGCAGACAGACTTCTTAGACAAAACTTTGCATCGAAAGCCAAAAAAAAAAAAATGTTCAAGTAAAAAATTCTTAACCGTACAGAGATGAAACCAGGTCATTCAACCACGATGAGGCAAGTCATCATCTTTAGAGAATAAGCAAACAATACATCTTTGGGAAAAGATTACAATCAGGACCACTGGCATCCTCCTATTCAATTAGTTGTCATTTGGGAAGAAGATGAGCAATAAAACAAACATTACTCGAACATTTACTATCTATTGCACGTTCTCTCTCTCACACACACACACGCACCACCAAGCCAGAGGAGGAATTCACCGGGACAAGTGTTTTCTTTTCGTTAATAAAACTACGCAGGACGGGCCGAGCAAGGGACATCAAATATCAAGTATGTTGATTCGGCAAGGTGAAGAGTTTGAACGAGGCTAGCCGGCTGTTGTCGACGGCGATGTTTACACACGACACACTTTCTCCTCTGACATTTGTAGTGCAGGACCGAGCCTTCAACACAGTCCACATGGCTCCTCCACCCTCCGTCCTTCACCACACTCCCACCCCAAGTTGAAAGAGGACCCGGCCGGTCGTCTTTGATCTCGCCTAATTAATCATCGGTCTGATAAATCAAAGGTGTAGAGAGGGCGACGAGACGAGAGCATCTTAAGTGCCCTAGTGTGGTCTCTCATGTACATGACTGGAAGAGGAGAGGGGTACACAACGGACAAGTTCAGTACTCAAGCCCGCGAAAGAAAGCATTTGGGTGAATGTGTGTGAGCACAAGAGAGAAGGGAATAAAATGAATTCAGACACACCATACTCATACCGCTGTTGCCAGGTACAAGGTGATGTAGTCTTCTAAAACATGTATCTATTTTAGTACAGGTTATCAAATGAGTTCACTCCTTTTTGTCAGGAACACACCAACATGGCTTCTCTTATCAGTGTTGTGAAAGTGTGCCCTCAAGTGAAAAGAGATCAACTGTGGCAGAATCACATGAAAGTCAGGCAGGCACTGACCTCAGGTTTTGCTTCGTGTTAAGTGACCCCTAACAACAGTCTAGGTCAGCTGTAGAAGTTTGAAATCAACTTATACTTTTATCCTGTATAATTTTGTTTTTCATGTTCTACAAATCTGAATTCCACCTGTTATGAGCAAATGAATTCTGAAAGCAGACAATGAAAACTAAACATGTCTGTTTACACTCATGTATATCAACACAGCACCATTTTGTACTTTCCAACAGACAGAATTACAACCTACTTTTTTTTAAAGCAAATGCTAGAGGTTCACCCATTTATACTTTATAGTGCTGGCAGAATACATTTTAACTCCTACCAAATGAGTCGGTTATCAAATTCTGGAGTCAAGGACATCAAATGTACCATCAATAAACTGTTAGCGCAGAAAACAGAACTGCCTTGGCTTTACAATACTCTCATGAAATATGTATAAGGGACTTAAACAAAGCCCAAGGACATCCATTTCAACAGCTGCTTTTAATGAAGGGGGTAGATATCAAGATTTTTCCTATTTAAATCTGATAGAAAAGGATAAACTGTCAAGGAAAGTGTACTGTGTACAAATGACAACTAATTTATAAACTTTCTGCCAAAAAAAGTTCAATTGTATGACAGATGAAAAAGGTTTGATGCAAGAACAAGAAAGGGAAATTCATGGCAAAAGACTACATTTCTTTGTTGTGCTGTGATTACACTAGCTATAGAAACAGTGATTTAATTGCAAACAGACAATTACAACCTGTTTTTATGGGTGGCCACTAAAGTCAACCTGTCAGTTTTCTCTTTGTCCAAGTTCCTTTATCTGCTAATCAATGTCTAGACTGGCAACTGACTAAATCGTAATATTATCTAGAGTTTGTAGCTTAGTAATCACCATACCAAACATTTGAAATGAGAATCAAGGCAACAGGAGGACAGCTTGGATGTCACTTAGCATTAGACCAATCTCCAGTGCAGAGATAAAGGCCTTTGTTTATGCCTATTCATGTGCCAATGACACAATATGATGTATACACAGAAGCTGCAGTAGCCAATCTTCATTGTACCAGAGGATGACGCAATTAAGGGCTGTTATGTGTCCTGTCATGTAACTGCAAAGATGACCTGGGCAAGAGTTCAAAGTAAAGGGATTCATGGAGACATTCTTAGTGGCCAATATCCAAACACCTGCCTGCTGTGTCATAAATTTAACAAACGGGAGTGTTGACCTGAATATGACAACAAGTCCATGGCACAAAGTAGGCCACACGCAGCGATCAAAGAATGTCCAAAGTTATGAAGCTTTGAAAAGCAGTGCTGGTTTGCATGAATTAAAAAAATACACTTTCCAAAACAACTTTTTGTGCTGTTTCCTACTGCTGTTTCATGATGCAGATGTTAACATTGTTTACCGGCCCATGGAATATTTCCAGAGGTTAACAATCTAAAAACTTTTTTTTTTAACCACGAAACTGAATCTCTGTCCTCGTGTATAAAAGTTTAAAGCAAAATTCTATATGAAATCTATATGGTCTAACTATTACACTGCACTTACTTATTTATGTGATTTACACACTCTTTCGAAAACAGTTAAAAGTAGACAGATATTTGTGCCAAACCTCATTCAATTAGCATCTACAATCTTGAAGCAATGCTTGCAAAAGAAAAGGAGATCTTGTGTCAGAATGTACAAGACATTTTAATGAAGCCAATGTTACCAACTAAAAGAACATCATCATCTAGAATGCACATAATCACTTACAAGTAAATAGAACATGGACAAAAAGAATAATCAAATATTTCACAACACAAAAACAAAGCATAAAAACAGAATTTCTGCTTGTTCAACATACTGATGAGTCACGCAGTTCTACAGTCACAGAATTCGCTCTCGCAGTCGATGTTTTCTTATGACTGACACAATCTCACCTTTAAATTTACTTTTTGCTCATTTAATTCTAAACACAGGCACTTTTGACATTCATCTGACAATCTTCCTGACAAACTTCTAGCATTCATTCCACAATCCTCTATCACAATCCTCACTGTCCAGATGAAAACCATATACTCTCACAAATCTAGGCATTCTGTCACCAACATACACCCCTCACAATGAACTGGTGGACTGTAATAACAAGCTCTTGTATTTTACATGAAACAAGAGCAGTTGCACAATTTAGTGTTAACTAGGCTCATGGGAAAAACTCCTACACCAACAGCAGGAAGTTATCAAGTTTTAAGAACATTCCTTTCCGTTTGGGAAAAGAAGAAAAAGAAACTCAGAATTACAGTCACATTAGTAATAAAGCAGTTTTTGGTCTTCCTTAGCTCATTAAAAAATTCCTTAGCTCATTAAAAAATGGCTGAAAATCATGTAGTAACAGAAAAAGCACAATTAAGCCTTAAAACAAACAGAAACTGTCAACCCTACTAAAATTTTACCACAGATGATGTCTTTGCTATGTCACTGAATTCAAGAAATTTAAAAATCAGATTGGGTATATGTGACTGTCTGTCCTAAGATTTCTTAAAAATATTTTCATTATAAAACATTAGAAAACACACCTGCTTTAGTTTGGACCAAATCAGAAATTCTCATTTATCTAAAAACAGGACAATATGCAAAATATATTTACCAATTTGTTCCTTTGCACCAATTTGTACATCCTTATGATATAAATCTTGTACATGCATTACAATTTTATTTATTAATCACTTAGAGTTAAACTGTAAATGAATTATCCAAATCTGGCAAGAACAGTTGCTTTGTTTTATGATTTGTAAAATAGCTGAAATGCCAGGAATAACTTAAGTTTCAATGAACATTTAAACTCAACACTTATCAATCAGCCTTTACATCCGTGGCACACAAAATGAACACTCTTTTCACCCACTAAAGCTTTTTTAACAAATGGATTGTATTATTTCACAAATTTCTATAGTTTCTTTTTTCCCAAGATACGGACAGCTGAACCAAACCTTCCCCTCTTCAAGTCTCTCTAGTTTGCCATTGTTGTCCTAAGTAGACATCGAGCCTTCTCCAAGGTTTGTGCTTTTGAATGTCACCCCCTCCCCTTAAAAAAAAATTCAAAGAAATCCAAGGGCCATTCTGCAGAAATGACTACCATCTTATTCAAGAGCACACATTTTCTTTTCTCCTCACTCTTCATGCTGGCCCTTTGTGACCTGTGTTCCAAAAGTCATGGAAATAAATACTGATGGTTTTCGAGAAATAAAATGACATTCCTGTAGCTGAAGACAGTTAAAGAATAATGCAATAAAATGAAGAACACATCATCATGGTGTTCAGGAGTGACGATTTAAACCTTAATCCACACAGTCAGTTGTCACTTTGGTGGACAAATAAATGCGGTGGTAGTTTGTAAAAAAAAAAAAAAGTGGTCCAGAACTAAATGTTAATAGAATATATGCACAACTCAATGTCTGTAATTATTAAGAAGAGTGACACACAAGACTAAAAACAAAATCTGATTTTTTTCCCTAACCGGCCTATTTCATTGCCGCTTTTTTGCTGATTCTGCTCCAACTTGAAACAAGCTTGCAATTTGTGGTGCCACAAAAGTATCACACAAGCGAATTCCAAAGCATGTTCATTGCTCTCAGATAACCAAATCCCAGATCTTGTCGGCAAGAAGCATTGTCAGAATGCACTGACACTGGCAGCCCCCTTTCTATTATTAGCACACAAGTGATGACTGCAATGTGAATGCTACCCCACCACCCCCATTCAACTTGTCATCACAATGGCACAACCCAGCACTACACAGCACTGTGAAACAGCTCCTCATTCTTTGCTCAGATACTACACCATCACAGGCATATGCTCCCTGTCTGAAAACTTCCGTAGCTCTGACCCTGTGCGTGGGCACTATGGTTTAAAACATCTCTATCCTGCCTGGCCTTTCTGAGTCAGCCTGGACATGATCCTTCTCCCATAAAGCCAATATCTCTTTCCACGAGATAAAATGCCTTTCACCTTAGCCTTCCATCTGAATGTGAACACAAAACTGAACGGAGTGCTGGACAAAACTCGATCCACATCATGGTAGGCAAAAGCTTGATGATCATGATTAGATAGATGATGGTCAATTTTTACACGTTAAACAGTGACCACTTTTAGTTGCCCCACAGTGACCAACCAATCCTGTAGACATGTGGTTTAAATTTTTTTTTTTGGTATGCAGGATAATAAAGAATGGCTCTGACTGGTCTTCATTTTTCATAATAGCTGACCATTCTTTGTCAATGAAGAAACTAGTCTGTCTTCTTGGATGGGATGTTCAACAGCCTTCACACAACAGACTCGTTATTCCTACGAGAGAAGATTCTGCGAGAGAAGGTCTTCCATGACAAGAAGGTCTTGCCAGTCCAGATCCATACCCCTGATGTGATCCCCACGATGACAGTCATGAGGTACTTGATCATGAACACGTTAAAGGCGGGCCAAGGTTTGGACTCCAACTTTTCTGAGGTTGGACAGGGCATGCCAAAGTTGTTGCAGTTTGTGTTCAGCCAAGTGACAGTCCACTTGGATCTGAAGGCCTGCTCATAGAAGTAGCAGGCTATGACAATGGTTGCTGGTACTGTATACAGCACTGAAAAAATTCCAATGCGAACCATCAGCTTCTCTAGCTTGTCAGTCTTAGTGCCATCACTCTTCATGATGGTACGAATGCGGAACAAGGAGACAAATCCAGCCAGGAGGAAGGATGTGCCAATAATGAGGTAGACAACCAATGGTGCAAGGACAAATCCGCGCAGTGCATCCTCATCAAAGATGCCGGTGTAGCATACCCCTGAGAGGACATCACCATCAACCTGTCCCATGGCCAGGATGGCGATGGTCTTAATGGCCGGCACAGCCCAGGCGGCCAGGTGAAAGTACTGGGAGTTGGCTTCAATAGCCTCATGGCCCCATTTCATGCCAGCTGCCAAGAACCAAGTGAGCGTGAGGATGACCCACCAGATGGATGAGGCCATGCTGAAGAAATACAACATCATGAACAAGATGGTGCAACCTTCCTTCTTGGTGCCTTGGGTCACGACTTGCAGCATCTGGTCCTTGGTCACTCCAGGAGTCTGGGGCTCGAAAGGGTCGTTACACGAAATCTTTTCCCGAAGAGCAAAGCCGACGACATAGGCCAAGGCCACCATGAAATAGCAGCCAGACAGGAAGATGATGGGGCGCTCCGGGTATCGAAAACGTTGCATGTCGATCATAAAGGTGAGAACAGTGAACAAAGTCGATGCCAGGCAGATGCAGGACCAAATGCCTATCCACCAGCGAGCAAATTTTCGCTCCTTGTCATTGAAGAACATGTTGAAACACGGAGCGCCGCAATCACGCTCCACGTGATTACCGATCTTGAGGCGGTAGTCGAAACCTTTGGGCACCTCCAACCCCACGGGGCACTGGATGCTGAGGTCGTTCGTCACAGCTACGTCCGTGCTGCCAGAGTTCGAATCCGGTAAGATCACAGTGTTTCCTACCTCGCCAACGTCGCCGGTACTTCCTGTACCACCGCTTGATGTCGGCGGTTTCTTTGTCGGTTCGGTGTCTGTTGTGTTTTCGCCAACACACAGACCATTGACTGGGAAACGCTCGCAACGTAAACTCTCCGGCCACTGGAAACCAAACTTGTTCATCAACGACTCGCAACCTTCGCGAGCCTGGTTGCACAGCGAACGACAGGGTGGAATGGCCTCCTCCAAAACAGTACAAACTGGCACGTACATTGTACACAAAAAGAAACGCAGATGTGGGCTGCACTGTACTTTAACCAAGGGAAAAAACTGGTGTACCTCCAAGCCTGCGTCGTCCTGCTTTTGGTGGTTCAGCAAGTTCGGCATGATAGTTTCGTTGTACTGAATGTCTTTACACAAAGGAATGGTGATAGGTTCACACATACCATGGTGTTGATTGGGATTGATACTGCTCCGGACACTCTGCGTGTTGGCGTCGGCGTAGAAAGAAGAACCTCCCTTGGTGGTGAACAGTGCAGGTCCCAGCACAGCAACACACACCGTTAGCGCAACAAAGCGAGCGCTTGGTCCGCCGCCAGTCAACGCCGCCATTTCTCTCTCTCATTCAAGCCTCGACACAACCAAGTGATCAGCGCGTGCAGCTCCTCTAACCGGCTCTAGTCCACAACCATAATATCAGTATAAACGTCACCTCTTCAACATGGTACTCCGACAACGAGGTAAAAGCACAGAATATTTTTTTTGTTTTTTTTTTCCCGCTTCACAATCGTCTGGTTTGTCTCTCTCTCCTGTGTCTCGTGGCACTCCAAACACGAAATGCGCGATCACCGCGCTGCCTTCCGCGCTACCCGAACGTGCGAGGGCGCTAAGCTTGTGACGTATCTGCCTAAACCAATCAGCAGCGAGGAAGCCGAAAAAGCTGGCTGTCAGTCACGGCAACTTTGCATAAAAGCTGTTCCCTTGTGCCTCCCGCGTTATGGTCTGAGCGAGGTGTTCCAATGTAGTTTCATGCCGGGTGTGCAGGACGGGTAGCTAGCTAACTGTTCCTTTTGTGAGTGATGTTTATTATTGAAAACACTTCACAATTGTGTTTGTTTGTAAGGGGTGGCGGAGTGAAGATGGCCGTTGAGAAGAAAGTAGAATTTGTCTTTCATTTGGTGAGGTGGTGTGGAATAAAGTTGATGAAGCAATCATACCTATATACAGGTGTAATGGAGGATCGTTGAGAACCTGTTTGAGGAATGCGCAGCAGTTTGTTGGTATGTCAGGATCTCCAAAGTGAATCAGTAATGCTGGGTAGTCGAATGGCTGGGTAGTGGCAGATTTCGCAGTCCTGAGTAGCTTGCGCAGACAGCCACACAACACAACCGACTATTTCAAGTTGTCTGGGGATGGCTAAAAAGAAAAAAAAAAAGGACAAAATCGAACAATCAATAATAATCACAGCCAACTCAAAAGGCACGGGCTATTAACTTCCTAGACACTGAAGTATCCAAGCACGTAAACACAACACAAACACGACACTCCAGTATTTTAGCTCGGGTACTGTAAAGCCTGTTGTTACAGAACATTTTAAATGATGCTAATGTTGTGAACATATAAGGCTTTCTCTTTCGCTCTCTGTGTGTGTTTTTCTTTCTCTCACAAAATGAAAGTTTGGTTAGAGACTGCAAGTTACACATATTTCAGGTAGCTAGCTCTCCTTCACCGCTCGGCACTGGCTCTAGTGTAGGTCGGACCAAGCCGAGGAGCCAGGTGAGGGGCAGGAAGCGGACGTGGGATGAGCCGGAAACCTTTCTCACCTGAAGACTTCAGACCCTCGCTGCAGTCTCGCTCACGCCGCTGGTTTTCAGCTGTTCTGGCGCAGTTTGTAAAAATATTCCCCTCCCCCCTCACTTCTCCTTCCACACACACACACCTGAAAAGACGACTTGCTTTTCTTTGTGTATGAATATAGCCGCATTATGAGCACTGAGCAGTTTTCAGGCGAAGGGTTCACCGGGTACGAGCATGCGGCGAACCCTTTATGTGGCCCCCAGCCCATCAATCTTTACCCTGACAGGGTTAAGGTTTGATAATAGTCTCCTCTGCGTTTGGTGCCCGCGCCGTCTTTTGATTTCGTATGCATGAGCTTGAGAGGAAAGGTGCCAGTGTGACGTAGCATGGCTGTCGGCAAACACATCGAGGCTCAGAACAACCAACCGCCGAGTCGTCTGCTAAAACTCTGATACGTGCTGTGCACAGGCTGGTATGCGGACGTGCTCTTTCTCTCTGTTTCTCTATGTTTTGTGGGGGGTTTTTGGGAGGGGGTGTCTATTTTTTATTTTTCCTTGCTTCTCTTTATTTCTCCTCCCTTCTCTCTGTCATCATTCATTCAATATATGTGTGTTGCTTCTACGTCTTTTGATGTCTGTGTGTATTTGCTTCTGTATATCGACGGTGACCCGAGGGGTGACCCTACCCCACAAAGGTATCTACCTGAATTAAAACTGGGTGTGGTGGAAACAAGTCGTTGCAGCGTGTTGGGAGAGAGAGAAAAATAAAAATTAAAAAAAAAAACCCGACCTTGAACAGGCCTGACACAGCAAGACACGAGCTCTAGCCCCCCCCCTTATCGTCGTGGTATGGAGGAGGACACTCGAGTCCTAGATAGTCCTCCTCCTCTTGTGGACGCGTTGAAAATTTCTGAGATTATTTCAATACCTCCGTGCGCGCGCTCGCGCGTGCAGGCTGTTGACAGTGTCTCGGCCTCTGGGTGGGAAAGTTGGGGAAGAAAGTGGGGGGATGGATGGAGGAAACCTGAAGGTGACTTGCGTTACAACGTTGAGACACGCGTATTCTCGTGAGTCGCGCGCGAATTAATGCGGAGTTAATGACGTAATTACTCCAGGGAACATGGCGCACTTGGTGACACAAGCGCGGGCGGCTAGCGCGAGATAACAAAGTGTCAGCTAAGGAAGTATTGATTTCTTAATAATTGAATCGACTTTCGTCGTCAGCGTGAAATCTTTCTGACCGCGGGTCCCTCCTGAAAACACGTCAAAACGCTAAGTGCTGGCTTATTTCAAGATGTGTCAAACTCGGCCTCGAATGAACATCGCAGCAAACAATTACCAAACTCCGGTCAAGGCAAACAAACTTGTCAAAAGATTCGACTAACACCCTCCTTCTCCCTTCGTCCCCTTTTTTTGGTTTTTCTTTTAACTTCCCAGCGAGAATCATTTGTATACAATAATGGTAAATACCTTTACAAACATTTTTTTTTAAGAATCTGATATTGAGAAGGCGTTTGACCAGATTTTTTTTTTTTCGCATTTCCCGAAGAAGATTCAAAGAGATGAAAGAGTAGTAAGAAACAGGAAGACAGAGGAGAAGAAATAAGGAAATGTGACAATGTAAAATAAAGTAGTGAAGTTTTGGCACAGGAATAGGCGCAGCATCCCTCAGGTCAAATCAAATCACAGTCATGTCCAGGCAATTAGTGCTTGTCTGCTGGTCGTCTCCCTTTTAATTCCCTTAGCGCGCGTGGAAGCAAATTTGATCTGGTTTCTCGAGCCCCAAAGTTCTTTTAAAAGTTTAATTGTTAATTTTTGCCATTTTTTAAGGGAGTGGGGGGCGATATAATCGAAACGTAGCACACGCGTAGCAAAGACGTGACGTAATTGACGTAGGGGAGACAATGAACCTCGCACGACCTGCCAATTAACGAGGCCCAGTCAATTAAAACTGGCGAGGATGACGTGTCATGGAGGCACGGAGGCATGTCCAGGATGTGACACATCATTCACCTGCACCAGTGACCTATAACGCCATGGGGAAGCTGCTATCAACGAAGACGAGCCTTGCTGAGTTGCTCATGAAGTCCCCAACCCCCTAAAAAAAAAATCTCCTCATCCTCCATTGCCACCCACTTACTGCTCCCTTCCCCCACACATCTACAATCTTTTTCTAGCATTGGTTTCAAGGTTCTCTGGGGTGTGTGCATGTTAGGGTGTGCGTGTGTGTTGGGGTGGGTGTGTGAGTGAAGGGGAAGGGGAAAATGTCTTCTTGCCCATGGTTCCCACAGCAGCGTGTCTTGACCAAGAATGGCTGTCCCACTGTGGTACCTGGGGCTGGGACTATGCTAATTCATTAAGATGCCTTTGAGGGCAAAGGAACACTTACCAAGCAGTCATATTCAAGTCACGATTACTTCTTGTGAGGATGCTTGGCGTGATGTAGCCTTAGCTGTTGCTTAAAACACAATTTCTTCTTTCCTTTGATGAAAAGTATCACCTCCTTTCTCTACAGCTCGTTCTGATAACCTCTAGTCTTTCACATTTAAATTTAAACTTTTTGAAGTATAATGAGTTCATTTAGTTGCTCATTCAGAGTAAACTTAAGATAAGACTGTAGCTCAAATCAGAACAGTGTCCCAAACTAAATTGTAAACAAGTTTTCTAGCAACGAATGAACGTCCAGGCGTCTGCTAAGAAAGGTTTTATGTTCCTTCGGGCATGACACAACCGTGAATGAATGCACTCTGATTCCTTATTCGAGTGGAATGATTCGCCGGTAATACAAGTATCATGTTGCACACATTACAGTGTATATAAGGTCCATTCAATGAGATTTTTTTTTTTTGTCTCGGAAATGTGAGAGCCCTGTTATGCATTGAAAGGTGGTGGTGGTGGTGGTGGAGGTGGTGGCGCCTCGTGCACCTTAAACATCCCGTAGAGTAGGCAAGACAGGATATGAAGACACGTTCTCAATCATTTTTTTATAATTGCTATCAGCAATGTGAGTTTGATGATCTCACTTTAGTACCCTTACGAAAAGGTTTAAAGCGAACAGAAAAAAGACTGAAAAGACAATTGATGACGAGGGAGAGATTCGAACTCTACATACCCATCATCTCTAGAGTTGAATGCAAAGCGACCTCGCGACAGGTCGGGGAAAGTAACCGAATACTCTCGAAGACTTACAACTTAGTCACAGGTGTAATGGGTTTCCTGATATACTGAGTCCTCACATCAGTGGAGTTCAGAGCTCACAATCTCTCTCTCTGCCCCGTGTCAACTAAATACTTGCTACCGTCTGCTCACAAACAAAGTCACGACTGCCAAGTGCGCGCGGTCTTGAACGAGGCTGACGATGGGCGGAGTCTCGGCATTTTTTTTTTTTTTTTTTTTTTCCCGCGCTCTTCCAGTCCGCGTTCCTCCGCCCTCCGGTTCGCCGTTTCCCGCGCGCAGTCACTAACGTCGGCAAGCTTCAACACTGACAACGATACAAATCGCTGCCAAGGTCTCATCACCCACGAAAATAATAGTCTCTCTATCTCACACACACACATATCAACCTCTCTGTGTCGATATTGTCCTATTTTTGTATACGTCTCACCTGTATTGTCACCTGGGGGAAAGACAACTCAGCAGCATAATTAACAGCAGAGGATGGTGAAATTAGGAAGGAATAAACAGCGAGTGTAAATGAACAGTGAGGCTGAAGTTCGAATTTCACAAGACGGACATTCCAGCTTTTTCACCGGCGAAGACTACAAAGGTATATGATTAGTTACCTTTCGCAGACAGCTTCTAGCTTCGCTGAGAGTAGAGACGGTCTTATCCTCCTCCGCCTCGGCCGGCAACGATGAAAGGGACTCATCTGAGAGGCGGCACCTGGGACGACAGCAACATTGACACCCGTACCCGACGGTTCTGGTTGGGAGAGCGGGGTGGATGGGATAGGTTCCCATTGTCAATTGTTTGGGCAGGAGGATTCGGTGGTGGTTTGTGGGGTGTACGGTTATCGCATCGTACTGACTGAATGGAAACTGATGCGTGGATCAGACTCTACACAGAGAGAGAGAGAGAAAAAAAAAAGGTATATGACATTTCCTTTGTGTCTATGTTTAGAAGGGGAGGGAAGAAGATTTCCCCCAGATGATGGCACAATGGCGGTGTTGATTGAAGGTGAGGGGGAATAGCTTAGCCCCCTACTCTGTTCCTTTACATTATTCTCTCACCTAACTGGGTGGTTTTGTTAGATGATCAACCAGTGAACAGTTTGAAATGATAATTATACACATCAGGTACTAATCGGCGTGTTTGTGTGTGTGCGCGCGCGTGCATGGGTGTACTACAGAAGATTTTATCAACCATCTACACAAAGGACATGTATGGTCCTTCAGTTTTTCTTACTAGAAATGTGCACAACGGAAATGCCCTCAGTTTGAGCGGACACAGCTAGGTTGCCTGGCAACCACTGTCTCTTCGCAGGTCTCATTGTCCCTCGCGTCCAAAGCTTTGTCAACATGGGACCAGTGTATACCTTTCGGGCTCCGCTAGTCTCGGGAGCGTTTTTTTTTATTTATTTATTTTAATCTCTCCTTCCTTCCTGTTCCCGCTCCTCCTTGAAGGATGTCTAATTCTCTTTTCTCACTAGAGGTCATGGACACACATCCATTGTCATTCATGCCTGTCTCGATAGTAAGAGAAATACTCGAGGAACTACGAGGTGTATCGTTCGAACACTGTTACATAACAATCTGATTCCTTCATTAACCGTCGTGTTGGGAACTTTCCAGGGTGAGCATGGCAATGCCAGCGACTATGCTCAGTGAACGAAGAAAGCTAAAAATAAAAAGCACAGAGGATGAAATTGAGTGACATCATCTGACGATAACAGAGTGCGGCGCTGTTTGTGACATCGGGTGCGCCGACAAGGATTTGAACCTAAAACCAACTGAACCACTGCCTGAAGGTTTGTTACTCTCTCTCTCCCGGTGCTAGGGTCCTGTCTCTCGCTCCATCGTGCTTGCTTTCCTCCCGCTTCATGGCTGTCAGCGACGACTGTGGTCGTTCAGAGGGGGTTGGTAATGGAGTGTGTCGTTGTGGACCATTGTTGTCGACGCCGTCGGTAACCTGAGAAAGACAAGGGAACGTGAACGTAGCCGCCGGCATGAGCCGCGCTGCAGTGGAAGGGAGGACAGTGAGCGCCGTAGTGGAGGTGACAGGAGAACACAACGCATATGGGAGCTGGAAATGGCAGCCATTCTGTTGTTCGTACCTCCGGTGTATAACTACATCCCTCTGAGGGTGAACAGGGTTGACTTTCCAAATTTTCCTTCCGGTAAATTGTGTGACGTAAACAAACTTTCTGATGTTACATAGGATGTCACGAGCAAGCTTTGCCGAGACAAGTTTTGTCTGACGTAAGATAAAGGTCGTCCCCTAACCTTTTCAGGTCGTTAGGGTGTGAGGTGTTAAAAACCTCACTTTTCTCGGGGACATTTAAAACGAGGCACGATACTACAAAGCTTCCGGTTTAGTCACATTCTTCGTTCAGGCTCGCCGAGACTGACAGCAGAGAACCTCGCATGAGGCTAAGCGTTGGTCTTGGCAGACAGACAGCAGTCCACCTGTACACGTCCATGCTCTAACCATTCGACTATCCTCCTCCCTCAGTGTTACACAGTAATGTGAACTACATTGATGATGTCACTTGGCCTGAACCAGGATTGCGTGACGTTTACCTGTGTCGTGGGCAAGATGGGTGACGTTAACTGGGCTGTGTCCTGTACCACCTGCGGCACGTGACCTGGTGTGTCGTGGATGTGCGTTGCAGCATCACCTGGCCAGTGGTGTGTCGCGATTTTAACGAGTCGTGCCTGACCATGCGATGGTGTGTTCGCTGGTCCTTACGAGTCTCAGATCTTGCCGCAAGCGTCTTTTATGCTGGACTTGAAAACAGTCCTGTCTGTTTAAAAACACTGTTAATTGTTCACTCGACAGTTGTGGAGGAAAAGGCCAGAAGCTCAGTAAACGTAAATTTCTGTGCCGGAGTCTTCATTTCTGACAGGTATAGCGAGTTCGCAATCTGTGCAAGACAATTTTATGGGTGGGACAGGGATGTACATTTTTGTGTTTCCCCGAGACTGTCAAGAGGATGTAGCGCCCTTGACTTATAATGACATTTGATGACACTTAACTGACTGTTAATGACGTATAAGTGACCTATGTTGACATGCAGCCAATGAGATTTTTGCAGGTGACACCGACGTCCTCGAGAAGAAGACAGTTAGCTCATCGTCCTCCTGTGGGCGCAGATACAAGACTAATAAAAACTTAACAAGACTCGGCGCACTCGGGGACCGAGTTTTTATAAAGTTTATTTTTCGCGCTCTTGCTCTCGCTAAAGTTTGTTTCTCATGACAAGCCATGCTGAGAAAAGGTATTCTAAACTGTGGGGGTCAAAGGTTGTGATAAGCACTGAAATCTGTTGGAGGCTGCAGGGTGAGGGTGCAGGGTGAGAAGCTCGACCCTCGTTTTGTTCCACCCGACAGTCAGCTCGGCTTGCTTGGCAGGCAGACGGATAGTAAACGACATTTCCCTCTGGGCACACGCGGAGAGACAGATAGAAGCACCGTCTGTACCTGCCCAGGGAAGAGAGCGGAAGCAGATGCACACTGACGACACACGGAGCAGCCAATCGTTTGGCTCTTAGTCACGCGCTAGAGAAGCACACTCCCTGGTCCGCCGCATGGCTGTGGCTGTGGCAGGCTGCACGGAGGTTTCGCACGTCAACA
Source organism: Pomacea maculata (assembly GCA_004794325.1). Classification (NCBI taxonomy): domain Eukaryota; kingdom Metazoa; phylum Mollusca; class Gastropoda; order Architaenioglossa; family Ampullariidae; genus Pomacea; species Pomacea maculata. The sequence goes on from SRHC01000612.1 coordinate 85,046, forward strand.
TCACTGATACTTCTGGGCCCTTTACTTGTCCCTGTGGGCTATTTGAACATGGGAAGGTGCTCTAGTTACAAAGTAAAAGTTAGAAACAAAAGTAAGAATAAAGTTCGTTGCAAGGTGCAGCGTTGAAAATTGTTAAATTTTGTGTTCGTGTGTCCAGAATACGACAGCTGTACATTCATAAAAAAATTCTATAAGTATTCTCAGTTTTACTTATTTATTTTATTTGCAAGTAATTGTCTAAAATTAATCTAAAATGTTGCCTACTTTCTCTATAAAGCAACAAATGATTTGCAAATTACTGGTATAGTTAATAGCAAATTAATGTATGTTGTAACTATATTTATGTATTATTTATGTGCACTTTATTTATGTACTTTGTACTCGATTCTCCCACCCACTCTCTCAACATCGGTCACGGGCACGAGCCTACTGAATAAAAAAGAATTCTCATTGTCATTGTCATAACTGTTAAAGAATTTAAAAATTTTCTGGGAGGTGGGTTAGGACCAAGAAGATATGGCCACAAAGCTTCACAAAAGATCTAATCTCTCGAAGCGCTCATGCTGAGCTCGAAACATCAGATATAAAATGATTTCCCATCACTTTCCTCATCTGCATTTTGTCGTTTTAAAATAGCGGAACATGAAATCATCTTCAACGAGTCACGTGCAAGATTTTCAGGGAAAACAAGATCGTTTTATAATGATCATAGCTTTTTTTTTCCTTCGTATGGCAGCTATCATTTAACTTTTTTTCTTCAGTCGGAATCGCCACGGAGTGAAAAGATAAACGCTCACGCCTTGCGTCCGAGCCAATGGAACAAAAACGAACATGGCTGCGTGTTATGTTTTTGTGATGTTGGCTTTTATCGTTCCAGTAGCGAGAATCATGAATTGCATACTTTACCCTTTTTTCTTTCTTTCTTTTTTTTTTTTTTTTCTTTTACAACGATAGCAGTTTTCGCACATCAGCCTCCTGAGTCTTTTCTTCCGGTAATGCGCGCGCATAGCAGCTTGGAAACAGGTCCATCAGTGATGACGGATTAGAGCGTTAAGCCCACCGAGCCGAAGCGCAGTGGCCATCTTGTGACATCACATCTAATTACCTACCCTTGCCTAGCGGCAGTACACGTCACAATAGTTACCCGCGGCCTTTCTCTTCTGGCGGTCTCAGGGGTCGTGACCTGTTAGCACGAGAACCACGTCATCGGACAAAGCCATTAATACTGCAGAACTTGATAATGGACGGTTGAGAAAGAGATGGAGATGATTCGTGTGACGATGTGGGTTTGCTGCACACCCTTGCCAACCTATCCAGCCTTCGTCTCTCTAATTTTCAGTGTAAAACAGAATGTGAAGAATGGTGACGAGCAGAAAGGTGAACCCGAACAGTGACCCCGGTATTATCAGACGGTCTCCGGAGAGTCGTAACGTGTGGTGAGGGTCTTTGGTGGCTGACAACAAATGTCTTCCTACAGGGACTAGAAGTGTCCTGGAATTGTCTTGTCTGCCTCCTACCGTCTACGGCATTGCAAATTGTTCGTCGTGGAGTTTGAGAAAGCAAGGACCACGCACCAGACTGGGACCAGCGGCTTAGTGGGACAAAGAAATAAAAAAAAAAAAAACGTGCTCTCAGACTGGCGAACAACGAGCAGCTGAAAGAAGTTCATTACGTGGCTACGACGGTCACCCAGTTGGCAAGGTTTCGTTCAGTACAGGGTAACCTTCTGGAACGTGGACTTGAATAGTCTAGTACAACATCCTGGAGTAACAACATCCGAACCCGAAGGTGCACACACCGGGCGGTTCGATTTCTGTGTCCCGCAACGAACTTTCCACACTTCCTAGTGACAAGATATGGTAGCGAAGGATAGAAGACGAGCACTACCCTCACAAAAATGAAATGGCCCCGAGGTACGCGAGGGCTCTAACACAGTACTCTCTTACAAGGGTATGGTCATGAGAACTATACTTGACCTTTTACCTTTGTGGCGTTTAGTGGGACTGCGTGTAATTCCAGACAATCATCTAGTGCATACAAACATGAAATCATTGTTACTTAAATATCCGTTCATCTATCAATCATTTCATCCAGCCATCCTATTCTGATTCATTTTTTTATTACCTTTGTCCACACATAGCACAGCAGCTTGAAGCAATTTTACCAAAATAAAAAAAAAGTAACTGTCTTCCTTTCTTGTTTTTATTTATGCACCCGAATTCATTTCTTTCTTTCATTCTTTGATTCATTTTTTCTTTCCTTCTTTCTTTTTGCATCTCTTCCTTTTTAACCATTCCGCTCAGGTGACGATGGCCGTACTCCGCGATGAAGCAAGCGCCATCCAAGTGAAGGGCGCGATGGCAGGGAGAGACAAGCCACGTTGCCGGCGGGTACATCGATCATATTTATCAGCTATGCACATGATTAATCGCCGAACTGGCACATCCTGTCTGGGATGATTCTTATCGAGGTGTGAACACAATCCCCCACCCGCTCTCCGGGCCGTTTCATAATAAATCGTCTCGCGTTTCCTGCTGTTTCTATTCAGCCTGTCTCTCTCCACGCGCCTGTGTTGATGACAGGTAATGAAAACTCATTTTGTAATGCTACAGCCGTCTGAATGTACGGTGAACTCCAACGACTGCACCCTCAACACATAATAGGGGCAATTTCCTGATATAAAATGTGTAGTTAATGAAGATGCTGAATGATTTCAGTTCCAGCAGCCATACTCTTCCTGCACTCATGCATAAACAGACTCACACACATTCGCGCGCGCGCATACACGCACACCCGGAGTGAGAGAGAGATGAGAACATGTGAGCACCTCAACTAGAAACCAGCAGACTACTGCTTTGTCTCAACCACAGTGACCACCATTGCCATCCATCCATCAACTCAGTCATCCATCTACATGAACTTCCCTCGTCATCTATAACATATCACTAACTAAATGCAACATGAGAAGCACATGAGACGATTTTTTCCAGTTAATTACTGAAACGAGGCACGCTACTACAAAGCTTCCGGTTTATTCACATGTCAGATTAACTACTAAAACGAGGCATAATACCACAAAGCTTCCGGTTTAGTCACATTCTTTGTTAAAGCTCACCGAGACTAACAGTCGAGAACTTCGCAAGAGGCTTCGTGTTGGTCTTGGCAGACAGACAGCAATACACCGATGCACATCCATGATGAGAAGTGCAATGGGGAGAAGACATAAACAACGGACGAAAGAAAGAAACTAGTGGCGTGCCCCTCTTACCTCCTCCTCGTGCAACTCACCACCATTGAGGGATACTGTAAAGGCCTTTGTCTAACCCTGGGGCTGTAGCTGTGTAGTAGAAGTAAGGTTAGGTGAGGGTCAGCTATAGGCCGGAAGTGATGTCATGCCCTATAAGTGGAAATAATTATTTGAAGAGCGAAGAGATCCGCTGACGAGAGTTTCCCCGTCTTGAGTACCATCTGACTACAGTCAGCTCACCACAGCTCTCAGTACTGAGTGTTGTGATCGAACCCAGAGGTACGGATGTGTTTCTACTGCATAACTATAGTCTCTGACGATTTTCCTCCCCTTCCCCGGAGGGAGATGCTTAATCCCTGTCTGAGCCTGATGGCAGACAAAGGATTTCCTCACAATACGCTGAGCATTTTTTTGTTTATTTTACACTAAACCTCGATCCTGACGCCTACAAAGCTACATGACATCTTATGTTTGGTGTTTGTATTTGTTTGTCTTGCTTGCAACCGTCTGTCGGAGTTCGACAATCTCCAGGTGTTGTGAACAGATATCCCGCACACGGGATCGAAATATAATTGATTGTTTTCCTCGCATCATGGGGGACTTGGCATGGGGTCGCTGTCTTGCTGTTCCACCTGAAGCCGAGCTTGCATCTGTCACAATTTCCAACCACCCACACATACGCAAGCACGCATGCACACACATGTGAATGAGTACGATATATCTATTTATACTAAGCTCATAATATCATGAATGTTGTTTGTTATGATTCACTTAATGTTCGTCATTTGTCATAACCAACTGATTTTGTCACATTTGCATAGTCGCAAGAAATGGAGGATGGAGGAAGTGTAAGAGGATGCGATTCCAATCAACAGCTAGCTAATGGAAGGAACCTGAAGGTTTTTGTTTTCATTCTGACAAGATAAAAGCAGATCAAGTGTCGCTGCACTTTACATTTTTACAAGTCAGCCATACCCACAGATTGTCTTCCCGCCATGTTTTGTTATCGAGTGACGTCATCGAATCCATACCGGAAGTGCGGTAGACGAAAAGCGGGTATCATGGGTCTGAGATCGTGCCACACACGAAGAGTTGCGTGACATGTGCTTTTTTTTTTTTTTTTTTTTTGGTTTTTGTTTTTTGGTCAGATAATTCCTCGAACAACACTGAAAAGTCTGTTTACTTTCTAGAGTTCGATTGATTATGAAAGATATTTCATGAAGAGGTTGGTCCACGAGCAAGGGACAGAGAACTCCAAACGGTGGTTCCAAAGAAGTAGAAGATCGTCTGCCGAATTTCTCTCGTCTGATGTGAGAAGATTCAGGAAGAAAGATGCCAGAAGCTGAGATAAGGTAGACTGGGGGTAATGACAACAGTAGCACAGTTGTTCATCTTCTAATCAATGCGAGCACGTGCAGAAGGGGTTCATGGTCTGGTCAGTTCAAGCAACATTATTCCAAGTCCTCTGAGGTTTGTAGAGTTGGCGATTAGGAAGATGGACGAATAGAGAGCTGCAGTAATCCCACTGGGACAACACAAAAGCAGACATGAGCTTTTCGGTGGCGCAAACTGACAGGAGGGGACAAACGCGACTGATCTTGTCAAGCTGAAGGAAGATGGACTTGCAGATTGCATTGGTGTGAGATTCATGAGACATGATGCATCGATGATAACACCGAGATTCCTGGGAAAGAAAGACGTTCACCTCCCTCTCTCCTCCCGCTCCATTTCAGTTTACTTGAGGAGACTATAGGAATGACCTCAGTGTTGTCGCCATTCATGATCAGATTGTTGACAGACGTACAGACTTACACAGAACATGTTTGTTGTGTGGTGGTGCAGACCTGCTGGAGCGGAACAGCGAGGTCAGAGGCCAGCAGTTCGTGTTATCACCATCCCGGTCCAGTGATCCTTGCGACAGGCTGACTGAAACGGTTCACGAGTTGGAGCAGCACAGTCTTTTTGAGTATTTTGGACAGAAAAGGGAGAATGGAACAGGAGGATAGTTTGTAGTCATGAGGATCATGGCTGTGTTTTTCTTTCTGACGACAGTAAAGGCCTTCGGGTCAAGAGGTCAGGATTTTTTTCAATGACATTGTGATGATTTTCTGACAAGGAACTTGGTGACATGCACAAACCTCGGAAACAATATCAGAAATAGAAGCCTGAGATGGCTGCTCTCACACTGCTCTGATGTTATTGTTTGTTTTTGCCCCAGAAAGTATTCTCTTCCTGTCTTCCTTTACTCAAAGTTCTGGACCAAGAGGCTCGCAATGTCAGTGAACTAGGCTGTTGTGTTTTTCGGGGATAAGAATTGGTCGGGGCACTGCTGACCCATGACATTATTGTTCTGGAGGTCTGATGAACCCATCTGACCACAGTTTATAAATAACGTCTGGTGTCGTGACGTCAGCGTTTATTCGCGTGGGACGTGTTGCCTCCCCTTCACTACCTGGCTTCTCGTTGTGGGGGTGGCCGCTGGTTTATTTGGCCCCCGTGTCTTTAAAAATGACAAGGAAATGATATCGTCTGCGTTTAATGGGGGACCATCGCAAAGGCTATATCCGGGGGTTGCTGCTGCTACTGATGGTCTTTGTCCTGGAGTGAAAAATAAGACGAGTTCATGGAAACTACTTAATACGTGCCAGGCGGTTGCGCAGTAATTGAACTAATTACGTGGACGCAGTCTTCCACGTGCTTGACACGATGAACCCGCCTTTCTCTCTGTAAGTTATGAGCACGGGCCCTAGTTTTGTGTTTTCGCGCTTAATTTATTAACAGGGTCACGCTGGAGAGTCCAGAGAGGATGAATGTGTGTCCGTGTGTGTGTGTGCGTGCACGCAGGCTTGTGTTTGTATGCGAGACTGGATGATGATCGTGGGGGCGGGCAAAAAAAAAAAATTGATGGAATGAGAGAAAGAAAAAATGTTAATTTGACTGACGCATGCGCGGACACACATAACATGGGATCACGTGCACAGACATGTGAGAGAGAGAGAGATGATAAGTAGCCCTGGAGGACTACCCATTCAATCCATCAGCGGAAGTGCTTTTGTACCCAACAAAAGACCTCATTCAAATTCCCCTTCCCATGGCCAATCTCCCATGAAGTGACGGCTGCGGCGTCTAATGTACGGTCTCAATTCCAATCCATCTTTCTGGCCTAGTGTCCTCGTCCCATTCTCTGTCAAAGCTCACATCGCCAAACGTCCCATGCTGGGTTTTCTTTCTAAGTCAGGATAGTCTACAAGGCTACAATAGTATATATGATCTTTGGTAGTAAACTAGTACGACAGGGACATCAGCTCAGTTAGTTTTACTATCAGAGACTTCTGGAATCAGAAGCTTGTTTAAACACAAAAAAGGACAACCACCTACTCCACAAAGAAATACAGGTAGTCAGACAAACATAAAGATATAAGGAAAAATGGAAAGTACAAAATGCACTAAAGAAAAAAATAAATAAAGAAGACGATGACAAAAAAGTGAATTACGACTACCGCTATTCAATAACACTCTTTCTGTCCACGGATAAAGACAGTTATGTTCATTTTTTTTTTAAATAAAGAAATCATTTGTGGGCAGAGTGTGTGATTCTGTTGTCTTGCAGTTTTCGTGTCACTTTGTTTATGTCACTACGATTAACGACTGTGTCATGAATGCATGGATCCCTGTAAATGTAAAATATATTCAAACGAATGTCGTAAAATATAAAATTGCAGGATCGTATCTTGCTGTGTGCAAAGAAAATGCATCATAAAGTTTTGGGTAGTTTCTGGTGAATTCGCCAGTAGAGTTTTGTTTTCTTTATATTGATAGATTTACTTCTCTCAGAATATATCTTTATTGGATGTTTGTGAGAAACTACTTATGCCCGTGCATTCCAGGTTCTTACGAGCTTCCAAGATTGTTACTTTGTGTGTGTGGTTTATGAAGTATAATTTAAAGAAAAATGGATTATCATGAAACGTATCAATTGTCATGTAGGATAAATTTGAATTGAAAATGGATCCGAGAACAATAGTTTTGACATTTGCTGTCACAATCTTGTCTCGGCCGAATGTTCCTGATGCATCTTTGCGATAAAGAATTAAAAAATTCATGTGCAGTTGAAAACGTTCAGGTTTAAAAAAAAATGAATACATTTTCGAAATAAGAAAAAAAAAAAAAAATAAAGA
>SRHC01000613.1:0-10242 GCA_004794325.1 Pomacea maculata
TATTATTTTTCCTTTTTGGACGCTTCTTGTATTGCCACTTGGTTGAGACAGATCGCAATGAAAACGTCAAACAAAACACAGAAAATATATACATATATTTTTATCAAGTCAGAGAAAGCGCTGTCTGCCACATTTAACCATAAAAAGACAAAGCCTAGTGAAGCTTCTTTTAGCTAAAAAAATCACGCAAGTAAATAAAACTGTGAATAAAACTAGAAGGTAATTGGCAGCATTTGCATCATGAGTCCATTGTGTCAAGTAGTTTAGTTCCATCCAGCCACTCACAAAGAAACCAACAAAGAAAGCCTTGTTATTGTCAGTCAAGTAAAGACAGCTCAGTTCGGGATAATGAGGTTCAGGACAAACCATTTTGCACTAACGAAAAGCATTGTTACTTTCTGAGCCATTTATTTTCAAGTCACATCAATATGTCTGTCTCACTCTTGCTCTCTGACACTTTCTCACACCCTTGCTTTGTTTCCTAATACACGGAAACAATCAGTTTTGACACTTTATTGTAAATTTTAAGCCTCTTTTTCAAGATGTAGGTCCAGTACATAAAACTGATCACACATTATATGCGAAAATAAAGACACATCATCAATCGTTTAGGAGGTTTTAACCAAAACATGTGATTTATTTATAAAAGGCACAGCAATGGCTAAAATATATTAACGAGTTACAAACAATAGTTACTGCGAGGTTAAAATCTTACAAAGAGTGCATTTTCCTTTTAAATACGATGGTAGTAAAGTAAAGGTCATCTCTTAACCTTTCTGGGGCGTTGGGGGATAGGGAGGGGGTGAGGAGATAGAGATTTCTTTTCTCGGGAGCAGCTTATTCGTAATGGCGGTGTTCATCTCTTCTCCCTCACTGCTTTATTTACACAACCATCTATCAAGTCAGGTACACATTCCTCCAGCTGGGTCGACTGGGGGACGTTTGCTGCGCTGGTCGGGAATTGAACCAGTCGGCCATCCGCTTCCCATGAGATCGTGGTATGGATGTCGATATAACATAACTTTGCTCTACTGACCTCTCTGTTTTATCTTAAGTGAGCACAATGAGGAACTAAAAGTGGAACGATCCGAATTCAATACATTTCCCGCTGCTTTTTAATTATTATTTATCTCTGTGGTTTATAGTCACAGTTTCGCGTTATTTCCCAAAACACGTTCAGATCCCTCTACGTACAGGAATAGAAGCATGCAACTTTTCGGGGAGGCTTCAAATGCAGTTTTAAACAAAAATGCAAAAAGACACCATGTACATTATTCACGCACAATCACACGTACGTACGTACCTACTCATGCGCGAGCACACACACACACACACAATCATCGTCAGACACACAAAAGGTAGGTGTCACATCCAGAGTGATGCATGACAAAGGTGATGTACAAATTGTCACTGTCCAGAAAGCAGGCGATAAATCACCACATATTCAGCTATAATTTGTTCTACAATTGTGTTCTCGACCACTTTGTGTTCTGTACCTAATCTTCACCATACTCATCTGCAGACAGACGGAGATAATCAAAGCTTTAAAAGAAGCTGAATAATATAAGATTTTGTTTACTTTTTTTTCTTTTTTCTTTGCTGTGATGGTTTTAATTGATCACCACCAACATGACAATGTCAAAAAACTTGTAATTGTTAGCTTTATCATAACTTTTAGGGAACAACACAAAACGTGTGCTCCTTTCCAACCTTTTATTTAGTCAGTAATCATTCAAAATAGTTTTAAGATATTGTTAATCTCTCCGTCTACCGACTGCAGACTGTAAGCGCCCTGATGGGTGAACATCCAGCGTCTGTCATTTCTTCATTGCACTGTCTCGGGGATCATCGCAGATCTCAAGGTAATGATACTTCTCCTCCTCATTTACAGTAAACTCGAGGGTCTCCACTTTTTGCCCTTCAACAAACGTTCCATCTACAGTATTACACATAATACATGACAATATTTTTCATTACGAAATATTATGCTAGACATTAATAAATATAATATTATAATAAAATGTTATTTAAGGCTCTTCTTTAAAAAAGTGCTTTGTTAGAAAAAAGTCACAAGTTTTTCCTAATCCCGGTCCCATAAACCAACCAAATATTTTCTCTCGGGAAAAACGTAAATATTTGGTGCAGAAAATAAAAACTTTTCGTTTCATCAGGTCATTAACAGATACTTATTTCGATCCTCATAAGAAGAGAAATTCAATGTTATGACAGGATTATAAACACCAAGAAGGCTTAACAAATAAGCACACTGCTTACTTAAGAACTTAAGTGAGAGAAAACAGATCACTAGTTAAAGGCAGATAAAAGCGACAAAGGTCAAGAATTAAAAATAGTATAAAACAGTTTTGCTAGTCAAATATAAGATCATGAAAGTGCAGTACCTCCACGTCTTCGTTTTATCATAACGACCCCAACGACAGCAACAACCACAATCCCGCAGGAGCCGATGATTATAGACGGTATAAATTTCTCAGCGCTCATGAAGTTTCCTAACAAAATAAATGAGCGACTGTAAGAAATCTCAATAACTTTCTCTACTCTGACTGGATTTTTTAAGCTAAATAACCAAAAAGCCATTTGAATCAATTGTTTTCAATTCGTCTTTCTTGTGTTCATTTACATATTTGGACAAAATATACAAGCACACATTAACATGTAAAGACTTGCATGCTTACATACAAGGAGTACGTACCTGTCTCTGTGGGCAATGTGTCTGTCCTATTTACCAAACTACTTCTGTTTCTTGAGTCTATCGATTCCTTACGGGTCACATTAAGCCAGATGGCGGTTTCCGTCTTCACTGATGAATCTGTCAATGTCAGAATGATTACTTTGTCCAAGTCCTTGATTTTCTTGTGAACCGACACAAACTTCTTTTGTTCGTATATTAAACAATGACATGTGAGTGACTGATCTGTAAGACTGCAGGCGGTTCCATTAAAAACAATTGTACAGAAAGGAGAAGGTGGGCTTTTCACATACGTTGATATCTTCAGTCGGAACCACTCAGGGCTCTTTGTACAGTTGTCTGTAGTCAGCACACAGCTGATGTGGACGTACCCATCATCGTTTACTTCAATCGTCTTGTCTGCAGGTCCAGCGAGCTTTACACCAGCACCTGAACTCAAAATGTTGAAACAGAGATTATCGTCTGATAAGTTGTTTATGTTTGCATTTAAACAATGAAGCAAAGGAATGTATCTTTGAATGTATTAGATAAATTGTCGTTATATTCCATAACAATTTTTTGTTGTGCTTTAATGCAACCAGGGCGTCATAAAATATATCTTAAAAGTGAATGTCAAAGTATCAAAGATTAACTCCCAAATAATGACTCACATGTCTTTTCTCTGGCGATGGTGGAAACCAGGACTGTGACAAAAGAAGTGACGGACAGAGCGACTTTTGTACTGAACTGCATCATGGAGTCAATGATTAAGAGAGAAAATTTACTTCCTATCAGCCTTTACTCGATCCAACAGATCCCGTGGTAAACCTGTGTCCACAAATAGGATGTCCCTCCTCCTTTTCGTATTTCATGGGGATACATCAGGATGTATTATTGTGAATCACAGGGAAGTAATGTTTCCTGTTTTCGGCTTAAAAAGATTTTTGTTTACTGGTCTTAACCTTTCTACTCGGAATGTGAAAGCTTCCTTGAAATTTTTTGTCTGCATAAATCGTTTTTAATGCTTTACATTCTTTTTCTTCGTGTGTACATTATGTCCTATGTAGTGTCCTATGGTTTAGTACAGAGATAATCAAGATATATATATATATCGTCAGTCTACAGCGATACTCACGTAGAGGTGTATTAGCATCTAGTCATCATGGAAGCACTTACGCATGGGGAGATAATCTTATTTTGTTCACCACAGCTTGTACCCAAGGGAGACAATCCTTAAACAGTTCGGTGATAAGACACGTTTCAAACACGAGGAGTAACAAGGGACAATTTTTTTTTGGAAAAATATTCTTGGAGGGCTACGAACCTGTCATTAAAATATCCGATAGATGCATGATAAATCTCCCAATAGACACAGCTGACCACTTTTTGCAAAATGGTTTATGTGGGATTTTAACGAGTCCCAACTTGTTTTATTCTTTGCTCTACTAATTCCATATTTTATAAAATACTGGAATGGACGCGACTGCTCGTAGTCGAGTCGACCGACCCGCTGCGAACAGCTGGTTCATGGAAGATACTTTTAACAAATTAAATTTTAAGACAATAATGACAGCAAAAGTAATAAAATAAAAATGAATATTATAACATTTATTTGTTTCGATTTTTCCACTTTCAGTGATGTTTAAATACTCTTTATTTTTGTATTGAATGTATTTTGCATTAAAATTTTTATTTATAATTCTAACTATTTTTTCTGTGCTTATGCATTTCTTAAATAGAATACAAGCAGAGTGTAAGTAATTATTTTAAAAATATCAAACCCCTAGAGAGTTCTGTCCCTTCTCCTAACAAGCAGAGGGATCGGCTCTCCTTGTTATTGTTTATATTTTGTTGTCGTGCTTCCATTTGGATAAAAGTGTTGGACCTTCATGTTTACATCTGATTCTGCTGCGTTTTCTTCCTCTTCTGGTCCTCTTCGGTATATAATATTATTTTGAAGTGCGAACTGTTTGGTCTATTGGCTGGATTCCATTCCATTCGATTCACTTTCTTCGGCATCAACCTTCAGCTGCATTGAATAAACTGATCATCACCTTCTTGCTGTGTCATGTGGTAACATTTATTCATACTCTCAACATCACTCAATATCTTAACAATATTCTCCTGATGCCATTAACATTCTCTGGAGTCACCCTCGTTCAATCTACAGTTATTACTGGGAACAGTGTGAAAACATTTACAATGCATTTACTCTACTATCAGCGATTGTAACCATTTTTATATTAATTTGTGGAAACAGTAAGGAACTAGAAAGTAAACGATCAAGATACAATTCTCGTGGTTTCGTTTTTATTATATATTTCTGGTTTTTCCACTGCGGCGAGCATTGTCTTAGCTCATTGTCTTCGATGACAGTTTAATCGCTTTACTTTCAGGAGAACAAGAATATACATTTACAGAGTAGACATGAAATGTACTGTACAGCCAAATACACATACAGCTAACGTAAATATATATATATATCTCTCTCACACACACACACACACAGACACACACACAAACACAAGCGCCGAACGTTTGACATCCACACACCTGTCGGAGTGACGACACTCAGTTCTCACTGTTATAGTGACAGGTGATTTACTTACTGCGCGACCAACAACAGTTTAAAGCAAAAATTCAATTTTGAGAAGTCAATAAACTGTCATTACATTCTGTACAATTTTTTCTCTTTGCCACGTTAGTCGGATCAGTACAAAGAAAATGAGAGAGTTATAGGAGCTTTTACATTTTTATATTTTTTTCTTCTTTTTGTAAATTATTTAGTTCAATCTCTGTTACAATCTCTGTCTCTCTATCTGCCGCAGAGGTCTAACACCTTGCCGGCATGGCATCACATTGCTCGTTATTTCTGTGTTGACTGAGGAGTTTTCTGAGGTTGTATAGTACCAAAACGGTTCCTCCTGTCTGAAGTGTAAGTCGATGACATCCACCTTTTGACCTTAAACAAATGGTTTTATTTACACACATTTTATGTCAGTTATGGACTGTATTTTCCAACTATGCTAATAAATGTTGTGCATTTTTCTTTCGTTATTTAGAAAAGGTCAATCTTTTTTTCTTATAGCTGTTCTCATATAAATAAAAATATGAAGTGATAATAATACTAATTTCCTCCTTTTTTTCATTATTATATGTAAAACCCTCAAGTGGATGGAGACTAAGTGTTGTCACAGTTATAATTAAAAATAGAGATGGCAGATTAACATTCAGTTACTTATCAAAACAGTGCATGCCACAGGTTACGTGGCGGAGAAAAAGAAAAAAAAAAAAAAAAAGAGAACGACGAAGAAAGGAAAATGAAGAAAAGCGAAGAGATTTTCTGGTTTACTTTTAGATCAACAAGACTGCAGTACCTCCACATATTCGTTTTATGATAAAGACGATAATGAACACAACAGCCACGACAACACCCCCACAGGAGCCGATTATCATTGATGTCATTAATGTTGGTATCTTCTCAGCGCTCGGTCCTAAAGAAATATATGAGCGACCTTAGAAATCAGAGCAACATCCTAATTAATTATAGCTAAATAATAGATTTTACCATTAAAGCAATGTTTCAGTTTTTTAAAAATACATTTTTCTCGTTCGCATAACTCATTTACATGTTAAAATAACCAGTGAGTTAGACCACACGCGCACACATTAACTTATACATGTATATGTATGAATACTTATATAGAATACGTACCTGTCCTGTTGACAGATGATGCATCTGTAGCATTGACAAAACTGATATTGTTTGTTGAGTCTGTCTGTTCTCTACGGGTCACATTGACTAGGGTGAGGGTTTCTTCCGTCAAATCTTTCAATATCACTGTCAGCCTGATCTCTTTGTCTAAGTGACTGATGTTCTTGTACAGCGACACAAACATCTGTTGTTGATGTATTAAACAATGACATGTGTGTGACTGATCAGTAACATTGCATACGATTCCATTGACAACAATTGTACAGAAAGGAGAAGAGAGGTTGGGAGGAATTGTGTCAGCAACTGAGGCTATATTACGGCAAAAAGGAGAAGGGAGGCATTCCTTATACGTTGATATCTTCAGTCGTAACCTATCGAGGCTATCTTGACAGTTGTCTGTATTCAGCATAAAGCTGACGTGGACGTACCCATCATTGTTTGCTTCAACCGTCTCGTTTACAGGTTCAGCGAGCTTTACATCAGCACCTGAACTCAAAATGTTGAAACAAAGATTATCTTTTGGAGCGATATTTGAAATATCCTGGTAAACAATATAGTAAATAATTAAAAATGTTTATTTGTACTTTTGGTAGACATGCTGTTGCTGTTTTTATCAAACTATTCCTGGTGTGTAGTAGTAGTAGTAATATTGGGAGTAATATCTCAGCCGAAGGCGGAGTGATTTCTCTAAACAAAATCACAAAATATTAATATTTAACCGGAAATAAGTTTTACAAAATATTAACGAAGATGTAGAACAAGTTAACAAAATATTAACAACGATGTTGAACAAGATCACAAAATAGTAACAAAGATGTTGAACAAGATCACAAAATAGTAAAAAAGAAAAACTTACATGTTTCCTCTTTCTTTTCGCCGTTTGAAGAGTACACCAGCGCTGTAATAATAAAAGTGAAGGACAGAACGAATGTTGTACTCAACTTCATTGCAACCTGATAGGAATGATAAGAAACTATTGTCTGTCAGACGTTTTATAAGAATATTTTCAAATGAATCATGGTGTCTCAGAACGGAAGTAAGGCTTCCTGCTATTCCGTCATTGGTCTTGATGTTCTTTTTTTGACATGTAAAACTTCCTTCAAGTTTATTATGTGTATATAATATATATATACTCTTTCGATACCTTACAGAAATTTTGTCTTCGCTTGGACCACACGTCGTCTTTATTGTTCTATAGTTCAGGACAGAGGTAAATTCAGATAATTGCAGATAAATATTCACACACAAAAATGAAATAATTACCATTTCCGAAAATGTCTGTTTTTATTTTCTGTTTCAAACAATCACACTGGTTGCAATGAATTCTTTTTATATATGTACCACGTCTGAGTCCCATGGGCTTTCTCACTTTATAGGCAATTGCAAACAGTGCTTCACATTTTGGTACTATTGTCATGGACGAAAGTTAATTAAAAGAATATTTTATATCTAAAATATGATAACCATGTACTACACGTAACAAAATAATAACAAGAAAAATATAAAAACAATTTACACCGCATACTTGTATGATTCAGTGCTCTCCCCTCTAATAACAAATTAACAAAGAGGCACAAGTTTAGAAATCCTTATATAGTTAAGCAAGCATGTTACAAGTATCAATTCAAGGTACAGTTCAGCTGAGAACAAAATGAAATGTCATACAGAAACACGGACACCCGGACATCCGCACATCCGGGTAGTTGCTTTAGTCACAGGATGTCACTTCCTGCTGCTTTGACCTTAGTAAAAAAAAAATTCAACTGACTGCAGTAGTTTATAATTATTGTCGCTTAGCTGTTTCTTTTTCCAGGTTTAATAAGGTAATTTGAGAGTACATTTATGTATATTTATTTCCTTCTGTCTTTCTGTCTGTCTGTCTGTCTGTCTGTCTGTTTGTCTGTCTGTCTGTCTCTTTGCATGTATGTGTTCTCTTCTTTTTGAATTATTATGTACCATGTCGGGAATAAACTATCTGAGAAAACGTACAAACAACAAATGGTTTCCTTTAAAAGAGAATCGTCTATTTGTCACTTCCAGTCTTTCACCACTCGTCCCACAAGGCCTGGTGTCATGATGGGACTTGCCAAAACCGTTGTCCAACCTCTATTTTAAAACTTTTCAGGACTACACGATTGGGCAGTACTGGTTCCAGATAGTCACTGTCTGAGTCTGGTGGTTCAGTTTGACGAGGCCGGTATTCTGTAGAAAAATTGAATAGACAGACATCGCAGGAAGTAATACTTATAAACTTGCCATAGTGTTTACTTTTTAGTTTATTTTTTTTTAACTTTAAGTTAATGCTAAAAAACGCAAATTTAATGTGTGATAAAGATGTAACAATCAACAGTAAATAATTCTATTATAAGTGTGGGGGAAATTATTGAAAAAGACGACGGTAATGTCAAAGATGAAAACTGGACAAAACTTGTAAACAAAACACTAAATACAAATTTACCTATTTCACACAGCTTGTTTTTATAAAAGAGAAAGACAAATGCATAAAAGCTTTCCGCTACCTCTGGCAGACGTGGAACCGCGAGGTTCGTTGGCATCAGCAACACCTCGATCACTCGGACCCCTTGTCTGTGCGTGACCCTGCAGACCGTGACCCCGACCTCTGATGACCTCATAAGAATGCACTTCTCGCCGATCTCTGTATGATGCAATGTTGTAGGCTCCTTGCGCTAACAACATTATTTTAATTAATGATTTAGCTAGCACAAATTAAGACAATTAAAGGACTATTTAGTCTGCCTTTTAGTGTGTGTTAATCCAAACTCAAACACTAACAAGCTGCAACGCTAGCAAAAATTTGGGAAAACATTCATAACATTTTATAAAGGTTTATAATTGACGGAATTGTTTGCAGCCATTATTGTTCATTCTAGATCGCACATACACACACAGGTATCTATCTGTACTTCTTGTTAGATAATTGTCTGCATTGGGTTTTAATACAAAAGAAAGAAAGACGCTTTCAAGAAATATCGTGAACAACAAATTTGTTGTACCTCCACAAATTCGTATTTTGATGATGACAGCAGCGAATATAAGGACGATGACCCCGCCGCAGCATATTCCAATTATCTCTGTTATTCCTAGCTCATCTTCCTTTCTTATAAATTCTGCAATATATTTAAGCCGTTAGTTAGTTCTTATTGTAAGCAATCGCCTGACATAATTCTTTGTCCCGATAATTAAATTAAAAAAATAAGTCAAGGTTGAATATAATAAGTCATTAAGAAAAAGTTGTGTTGTTATGACGACAGTGTCGATAACAGTTAATCTGTCAGCGTGCTTCTGTATTAAGTTTAATTTTTAACACCTTATTTTTGTGTTTTTTACTTTAAATATTAAATGAGGCATGCTTGCCTCCAACCATCTGCACATACCTTAACATACATGCGCGCCTGCCTTTTTATTAATACAGTGATACCTCGGTTCTCGAACGCCTTGGTTTTCGACCAAATCGGTATTCGACCAGGAAATTCGAGAAAATTTTGTCTTGGAATCCGAACAAATATTTGGAACTCGAACATCCGAACGTCCGAGATGAGCCGAGTTGAGCCGAATGGCGTTCATTCAGCCAGAGATCTGTAGGGACCTACAGATCTCTGATTCAGCCCAGCGCGCCTTGCTTGCGTCATCAGTGTGAGTGCAGAGAGAGAGAGAGTCACGTTTTGTGGAGAGAGTCATGAAATGTGTGCAAATTGGGCAGAAATCGCAAATTTTGTTGAACAACATCACCCTGATAAAGTGGTAGCAAATAGAGCAGTTAACATTTTTAATGACAATGTTATGTCCACTTTCCGCAAAATTTTGCAAAGGAGAAAAAAAC